>QRFJ01003709.1:29005-51527 GCA_006176705.1 Cocos nucifera | reverse complement strand
TTGTTAGATATATGTGCCCTAGAAGCCAGAATTGGCTGACACTTGTAATACACTTCTAGGGGCAAAATTGTAATTTTGACTATAATTAATGAAATGGGTTATTTTCTATCACACATGTGTATTTAGTGTCTGTGATACATCCTTTGAGTTAATGGTAATGATAATTCATATTTTCAAGAGTTGAAAATTTAAGACATGAATAATCATTATTAACTCATAAACAGCTCCCGACCATAGGATCATCACGAGGATGGTGATTGATCCGGAAGGTTGGTGTACGATCGCTTCTCTTTAGTAGATGAGTCTTGAGTCTACGGTGTGGAGACACCGGAGCGAGAGTACAGGTACTCGTTAGAGAACGAGGGCACTGAGCGTGACCACCTCGAGTAGTCATTAGGAAGTCTACCTTCTCGTCAATGACTGACTCGATGCTGCAGTAGTGTGTCTGGTTCTTTGACCTGAGATGCATCGGCAGTTCACCTTGAGGGTGTTATAGTTTGACTACACCATTACTCGGTCTCCTAGCCATATGGAACCCTGAGGTGTATGTTGGCTATGACATGTTCATTGTAGGAACTGGATTGCATCAAGATGGGATCTATCTACCTCGGTGGTAGAGGAGTAGCCCTATGATGATCATGAGAATCAAGTCCAGAAATCCATGGCCATGGTAGAGTGAAATAATAGAAAGAGTTTCTATTTAGATTTTCACATTGGACTCGAATCGAATGATTACATCATATGACAGAGACTAGGGTTTGACGAGTTCACCTTAACCCTAATCTGATCGGGGCTCAAGATAGAAGAACTGAATCACACAGGTAGCTGCACCAAGAGGTTCGCATTCAGCTCTGATGGGTTGCCACCATATACTGCTAGGTGTCACTGGTGGATTTTGGGAGCAATTAGAATGATTTAGATGATCGATCATTCTAGCTGTTCGAATCAGAAGAGTTCTGATCCATCGAAAGGAGTTTCGATGATGTCTATGATAGAGATCATGACATATCCCATTACCATACAGAACTGAACCTAACTGGGTCACACAAACAAGGGTTTGAATCTGGTGATCATCAATTGAACTGATCTAGTTCAATTGATCTGAATGAGATTCAATTAGGTTCAAGGAAATCGTGCTAGCACTCGATTGAACCTAACGTTCTTCTTTTACTATCATAAATAAGTTGTCCTGACTGAGCCAAAGGAGTTTGTGCTCAATCAGAGGCCTTCATATGGTCTGACTGGAGGTTGTCCAAGTCAGAATAGGTTGTCTTATTTGTAAGACATTACCTGCCATTTTTGGTCACCTGCCATTTCTTGTTCTTTGACTTTGGTCAAAAGTCTACCTTTGACTGGTCAAACGTTGACCATTGACCCTTTGACTTTTGACCACATGTCATGCACCTATTGGAGAGCTGGTGGGGGCTTGTCCCCCTGCCAGAACCTGGCAAGGAGAAGGGCGCACGCCAAGGGTGGCGTGAGCCCAAGTAGGAGGCGCCTAGGAGTCCTTGTTGGACAAGGACTCCACCTCCCTTTTGGATTCCAATCAGAGTTCTACTAAGAATCCAGTTTGACTGGTCTTAGGCGCCCTCTAAGGAGGAATCCAGGGGTCTCTTTTTCCAACCAATCAGATTTAGATCTGATTTCACAAAGGGTTGTGATTGGTTGAGAGGAAGAGGAGTTGGATCACAAGAGGTCTATAAATAAGACCCTGCGCCCAACCCTAATCCTAAGTGAATTCAATAGAGATTTCCCACGTCCAAGGCTGCCTCTCCCCTCCTTCTCCATGCCATACTCTCTTCTCCCCTTGCTCTCCACGTCCAAAAGTGTTTTGGACTTAGTTTGGTGCGATTCAGATCAAGGAAAGGCGATCAAAAGCAAGAAGGCTGCGCTGCTGCAAAAGGACGACTGCAGATCTTCAAAAGAGTTTTGAAGATCCTCCAGATCAGATCCAGATCTGATTTTTGGAGGTGTGATAGAGAAGAAGAGGTTCTCCAGATCCAACCCGAGTGGATACCGGTAGAGGCCAGGCGCTTGCGTGGCTAAGATCCAGAACCTTCCGCTGCAATCAGGATCATCTACAGGGTAATAGGATTACCCAAATCAGGTAAATTGAAATTTGATTTAATTTATCTTATTTTATTTTATTTATTAAAATAATAAGAATCAGATCTGAAACATATATCAAGATCTGATTAAGATCAAGAGAAAATTTTTGAAATATATCTCTTGATCTAATCAGATCTGGACGAACCTGGACCGGGAAATCAGGATTTCCCTTCAACTGGTATCAGAGCCATGGTTCTAAAATTGTTTAGATCTGATTTTAATTTTATTTTAATTAAAAATAAAGTGATTTCAGATGTCACATGAGATGTGATCAGATCTGAAATCAGAAAAATTAAAATTAAATGATTTGGATCTAAGAACATGAAGATATGCATGACTAGTTCTAGAATAGAATAGTTCTATAGAATAGTTTTGCATGTCTTTGATTTAATCTGATTAAATCATATTTTAGATCTTCTTATTTACTATTTTCTGATATTATAAGTGTTATAATAACATCTGATAAACAGCAAATAAAAATTATTTAATTTTAAATATCATATGAGATATGATAGATGCATGACTAGACTAGTTGTAGAATAGTTCTACATAATTGTCTAGATTAGAATTTATTTTGATTAGATCAATTTAAATCTAATTTTTTAGATTATTATGTGATAATTTAGATCTGAAAACATGCATGATTTGATACATGAGATGTATGCAAAATATGCCTTGATTAGATCTAAATTTGTATATGAGATATATGATATAGATCTATAACTGTTTTGTAGATTTACATGTTCCTGATTAAGGCGTTCCTCTTGGCCGTCCGGTCATAAGAACGAAGAAGGGTTTAAAGGCCCTCTCTTCCCATTCGATGGGGTGTTCTTATGACGTGTAGGGGTGCTGCGTGTTCGTCCTTAATCAGAAACCCAAAACTTACTTTCTGCAAAACCCTAGATCCTGAAACCCTAGGATTTATTGTGCATATTTTGTTTATGAACCCAACTTAATTAAGAATTAAGTTTATGGAATATTAATTAGGTCTAAAATTGAGAATTTCAGATCTAAGACATATTCATAATACTGGGTTCGGGCTTGGGTAGCTCAATTAGGTCTAAGCGGTTGATCAAACCGAATCAAGAGTTGGTTAGATGGGATCAACAATGCTTAAATTGACCAGCCTAATAGGATTAAGTCTGGGTCAAGATCGAGTCACGATCAAGCAAGACCTAATTAGGCTCAGAGGTTAGAGTCTGGATTGTAGGCTAACCCAATTGGTTCTGACTCAACAATTTGGTGTCTAAGGTAAGTTTGGCACAGACGACCGACTGGTTTTTAATTGGAAGCTACTCGACCTGAATGCGTTCTTGTGCGAGTTAACGGCATATTCCTTCCACCGGTCTCACTTACCTGGCCATATCTGTTGACACAGTTCTGATCTGAGGTGGTCAATAATCCGAGCTGACCCATGCCACTAGGTTAGTCATAATTGTTATGACTAAGCCAAGTCTAGTTTAATGAGACCTGAATCAATTCTCCCTAAGAAAAGATTAAGTCCGAGGTCTTCCACCATTGTAGACGTGCGGGCCCTTCCCGGGGTTGATTGTTCTCGGCTGGATACAGTGGCTCAGTTGCACCGGGAAGACGCAACCATGTCTATTAGGCATTGGATGCTATGGGCTGGAGGATGAGTTGGGCTCAATATTCCGGATACGGTGAGAGACCCAATTAGGAACCCAGTCTATGCAAATGGTGGGTCTGACTTAACTAAGGAGTGGATCAATATTCCGGATACGGTGAGATTCATGAATTAGAGACCAAGTTTGGGTGCACCATGATTAGAGAATCATTGAACAAGAGTTGTTCACTCATTGGCTAACCCATCACCAATAACTGTTAGGTGAGGTGATGAGTCAGTTGGTGAGACCGCACCACCCACTAGAAATCATCAATCGCGGAGATTTTCGCATCTCTACAGAGGGAGTGTAGGGATCCGAGAAAATAGTGGGAGCTAATTTGTTTAAAAATAAAATCCCTAAACAAATTGGTCAAGTCAAAATTACAGTATCTAACTAGAATCTTTGACTCTCTACAGGAAAATGTCTGCGTCCAACCCACTGGCACGTATCCTAGACACACATAGACTGACTGGACCCAATTATAAAGATTGGCTCAGGAACTACAAAATTGTTTTGGGTTCAGAGAAGTTAACACATGTTTTGGACCAGGACCCTCCCACCTTACCAGCTCGTCCATCCACTGAACAGAGAGCGTCTCTGGAAAAATGGATTGACGAAGACAATAAGGCCAGATACTACATGTTGGGCTCGATGTCTGATGAGCTCCAGCGCCAACATGAAGATATCGGGACTGCTCGCCAAATGTTGGCTCACCTGCAGGAGATGTTTGGTGAACAGAGTCGCGCAGCCAAATATCAAGTCACGAAAATGACTTTTTAAGGCTAAGATGCGTGATGGGCAGTCAGTCCAAGATCACTGTCTGACAATGATCAAGGACATGGAAGAGCTTGAGAAGCTCGGTGTGAAGTTGGACTTGGACTTGCAGAACGATATTATTCTGCAATCCTTGACTGATGCATATGGGCAATTCATCATGAATTACCACATGCATAAACTTCAAAATTCCTTGGCCGAGTTGATGAATATGCTGGTTACCGCTGAGCTTTCTATGAAAGGTTCTAAAGGCTCAGTTCTTGCTATGGAACGGACTTCTTCCAAAAGAAAGTCTTATGGAAAGAAAAAGAAGTCTGTGAAAAAGCAAAAGGTAGAAGGATCAAAGAAGAAGAAGGCAGAACCGAAGAAGAAGGTCGATGGCAAAGGAAAGTGTTTCCATTGCAACAGCGACGGCCATTGGAAGCGGAACTGCCCTACTTACCTGGCCACCCTAAAGAACAAGAAGGAAGGTCCTTCTGGAGGTATGCTCGTTATTGAGTCTAACCTTACGGTTTCTTCTGCATCCAGTTGGGTGCTTGACTCTGGTTCTAGTGCTCATCTGTGCACTTCTATGCAGGGTCTTGAGGATAGCAGGAGGCTGAGGGATGGAGACATGATCCTACGCGTCGGTAATGGAGCAAGAGTTGCTGCAGTAGCCGTGGGAACATACCCTCTGCGATTACCATCTGGTTTAGACTTAGTTTTAAAAGACTGTTATTATGTGCCTGCAGCTAGCAGGAATTTGATTTCTGTTTCATGCTTAGCACAAGAAGGTTATGTGATCACCTTCTTTAAGGACCATTGTAACATTCTTTATGAAAGAAATAAAATTGCAAATGGTTTCCTTGTTAATGGTCTTTATCAGTTGCATATTGATGTACCTGTTTTAACTATCGAGCAAAACGTGAATGCCAAACGACCTAGGGATAGTCCAAACGACAGATATCTATGGCACCTGAGATTAGGTCATATAGCAGAAGATAGGATTAACAAATTGGAGAAAAATGGGCTATTGAGTCCATTGACTTTTGAGTCGTATCCAACTTGTGAATCTTGTCTTCAAGGCAAAATGACTAAACTCCCTTTTGTTGGACATGGGGAGAGGGCCACAGATCTCCTTGCCCTAGTACATACTGATGTGTGCGGCCCATTCGATGTGCCGGCTAGAGGCAATTTTGTCTACTTCATTACCTTTACCGATGATCTGTCTAGGTATGGGTATGTGTATCTTATGAGACATAAGTCTGAAGCCTTTGAAAAGTTCAAAGAATTCAGACATGAAGTAGAAAAACAAACTGGAAAACCCATTAAGGTTCTTCGATCAGATCGAGGAGGTGAATACCTTAGCCGGGAATTCCTAGACTATCTTAAGGAAAATGGCATAGTCTCTCAATGGACTCCACCAGGAACACCTCAACTCAACGGGGTTTCAGAACGGAGAAATCGGACTCTATTGGATATGGTTCGATCCATGATGAGCTTCACAGACCTCCCAGATTTTCTTTGGGGACATTCATTATTAACTTCAATCTATTTACTGAATAGGGTTCCCTCTAAAACCGTTCCTACCACACCGTATGAGATATGGCACGGTAAGAAACCAAGTCTGAGTCATCTCAGAATTTGGGGTTGTCCGGCTTATGTCAAAAGACAACAAGCGGACAAGTTAGAGTTTAGGTCCTTTAGAGCTCGATTCATAGGATATCCTAAAGAGTCATTAGGATACTATTTCTACATTCCAGAAGACCACAATGTGATTGTGAGTCGACATGCCATATTTCTTGAAAAATAGTTTATTCAAGATAGTGGCATTGGAAAGCAGATTAAGCTTGATGAGAAAGTCTCACAAGCAGAAAGAGCTAAGGACCAAGTGGAACCAAATCAGGTTGAGCCAATAAGAACACTACCTCCTCCACCTCGTAGATCGGAAAGAGTTTCCCGTCCCCCTGAAAGATACTTAGGTATTATTTCAGAGGATGTAGAGGAAATGTTCCTCATAGGTAATGGTGCTCATGGTGATGATCCCAAAACCTACAACGAGGCGATATCAGATATCGACTCCGAGAAATGGCTTGAGGCAATGAAGTCAGAGAATCGACTCGATGCACTCAAACCAAGTCTGGACCTTGGTAGATCCACCAGAAGGTATAGTACCTATTGGGTGTAAATGGATCTTCAAGAGAAAGATTGGTGCAGATGGGAATGTGGAGACATTCAAGGCTAGACTGGTGGCAAAAGGTTATAGTCAACGTGAAGGCATTGACTATCAGGATACCTTTTCCCCGGTAGCTATGCTAAAATCCATCCGCACATTGCTTGCTGTTGCAGCCTATTTCGATTATGAAATATGGCAAATGGACGTGAAAACGGCATTCCTAAATGGATATCTTGAGGAAGATATCTATATGGAACAGCCGCTAGGTTTCACATCCAGTGATACTGATCACAAGGTTTGCAAGCTGCAAAGGTCCATATATGGACTTAAGCAAGCATCTCGGAGCTGGAACACTCGTTTCAATGATGTGATCAAAAAGTTTGGTTTCATCAAAAATGAAGAGGAACCATGTGTTTTCAAAAGGGTCAGTGGGAGCGCTGTTGTCTTCCTCGTATTGTACGTGGATGACATCCTCCTTATTGGGAATGATATTCCCATGTTGACATCAGTCAAGATGTGGTTGTCTAAGGAATTCTCCATGAAAGACCTAGGTGAAGCATCCTTTATTCTAGGAATTAAGGTCTATAGGGATAGACCGAATAGGATGCTAGGACTTTCACAGAAGAATGTACATAGAGGAAGTACTAAAGAGGTTTAGTATGGAAAACTCTAAGAGGGGATTAATACCCTTCAGACATGGTATTCATCTTTCCAAGAAGATGTGCCCCAGCACACCTGAGGAAATAGAACGCATGAGCAAGATCCCTTATGCTTCTGCAATAGGGAGCCTCATGTATGCCATGCTATGTACACGACCTGATATAGCCCATGCTGTGAGTGTCACAAGCAGATATCAGTCAAATCCAGGTGAAGAACACTGGACTTCTGTGAAATGTATCCTTAAGTACTTGAGAAGAACTAAGGATATGATGTTGGTCTTTGGTAATGGAGAACTCCAAGTTCAGGGATACACAGACTCGGACTTCATGTCCGATATAGATGATCGAAAGTCGACATCTGGCAGACTGTTTGTGCAATGGTGGAGCTGTCAGCTGGAGTTCCAAGCAAACGGTGATACCATCTCATCCGCGATTACCTTGAGAAAGGTTACGTTGAGGTCAAGAGAGTCAACTCCACAGATAATGTGGCAGACCCACTTACAAAGCCGTTGGGCCAGCAGAAGATCGAAGCCCACCTTGAGAAGATGGGACTTAGACTTGTAGCCAATTGGCTTTAGGACAAGTGGGAGATTGTTAGATATATGTGCCCTAGAAGCCAGAATTGGCTGACACTTGTAATACACTTCTAGGGGCAAAATTGTAATTTTGACTATAATTAATGAAATGGGTTATTTTCTATCACACATGTGTATTTAGTGTCTGTGATACATCCTTTGAGTTAATGGTAATGATAATTCATATTTTCAAGAGTTGAAAATTTAAGACATGAATAATCATTATTAACTCATAAACAGCTCCCGACCATAGGATCATCACGAGGATGGTGATTGATCCGGAAGGTTGGTGTACGATCGCTTCTCTTTAGTAGATGAGTCTTGAGTCTACGGTGTGGAGACACCGGAGCGAGAGTACAGGTACTCGTTAGAGAACGAGGGCACTGAGCGTGACCACCTCGAGTAGTCATTAGGGAAGTCTACCTTCTCGTCAATGACTGACTCGATGCTGCAGTAGTGTGTCTGGTTCTTTGACCTGAGATGCATCGGCAGTTCACCTTGAGGGTGTTATAGTTTGACTACACCATTACTCGGTCTCCTAGCCATATGGAACCCTGAGGTGTATGTTGGCTATGACATGTTCATTGTAGGAACTGGATTGCATCAAGATGGGATCTATCTACCTCGGTGGTAGAGGAGTAGCCCTATGATGATCATGAGAATCAAGTCCAGAAATCCATGGCCATGGTAGAGTGAAATAATAGAAAGAGTTTCTATTTAGATTTTCACATTGGACTCGAATCGAATGATTACATCATATGACAGAGACTAGGGTTTGACGAGTTCACCTTAACCCTAATCTGATCGGGGCTCAAGATAGAAGAACTGAATCACACAGGTAGCTGCACCAAGAGGTTCGCATTCAGCTCTGATGGGTTGCCACCATATACTGCTAGGTGTCACTGGTGGATTTTGGGAGCAATTAGAATGATTTAGATGATCGATCATTCTAGCTGTTCGAATCAGAAGAGTTCTGATCCATCGAAAGGAGTTTCGATGATGTCTATGATAGAGATCATGACATATCCCATTACCATACAGAACTGAACCTAACTGGGTCACACAAACAAGGGTTTGAATCTGGTGATCATCAATTGAACTGATCTAGTTCAATTGATCTGAATGAGATTCAATTAGGTTCAAGGAAATCGTGCTAGCACTCGATTGAACCTAACGTTCTTCTTTTACTATCATAAATAAGTTGTCCTGACTGAGCCAAAGGAGTTTGTGCTCAATCAGAGGCCTTCATATGGTCTGACTGGAGGTTGTCCAAGTCAGAATAGGTTGTCTTATTTGTAAGACATTACCTGCCATTTTTGGTCACCTGCCATTTCTTGTTCTTTGACTTTGGTCAAAAGTCTACCTTTGACTGGTCAAACGTTGACCATTGACCCTTTGACTTTTGACCACATGTCATGCACCTATTGGAGAGCTGGTGGGGGCTTGTCCCCCTGCCAGAACCTGGCAAGGAGAAGGGCGCACGCCAAGGGTGGCGTGAGCCCAAGTAGGAGGCGCCTAGGAGTCCTTGTTGGACAAGGACTCCACCTCCCTTTAGGATTCCAATCAGAGTTCTACTAAGAATCCAGTTTGACTGGTCTTAGGCGCCCTCTAAGGAGGAATCCAGGGGTCTCTTTTTCAACCAATCAGATTTAGATCTGATTTCACAAAGGGTTGTGATTGGTTGAGAGGAAGAGGAGTTGGATCACAAGAGGTCTATAAATAAGACCCTGCGCCCAACCCTAATCCTAAGTGAATTCAATAGAGATTTCCCACGTCCAAGGCTGCCTCTCCCCTCCTTCTCCATGCCATACTCTCTTCTCCCCTTGCTCTCCACGTCCAAAAGTGTTTTGGACTTAGTTTGGTGCGATTCAGATCAAGGAAAGGCGATCAAAAGCAAGAAGGCTGCGCTGCTGCAAAAGGACGACTGCAGATCTTCAAAAGAGTTTTGAAGATCCTCCAGATCAGATCCAGATCTGATTTTTGGAGGTGTGATAGAGAAGAAGAGGTTCTCCAGATCCAACCCGAGTGGATACCGGTAGAGGCCAGGCGCTTGCGTGGCTAAGATCCAGAACCTTCCGCTGCAATCAGGATCATCTACAGGGTAATAGGATTACCCAAATCAGGTAAATTAAATTTGATTTAATTTATCTTATTTTATTTTATTTATTAAAATAATAAGAATCAGATCTGAAACATATCAAGATCTGATTAAGATCAAGAGAAAATTTTTGAAATATATCTCTTGATCTAATCAGATCTGGACGAACCTGGACCGGGAAATCAGGATTTCCCTTCAGACAGCGCCTCCGTCGCCCTCTCAAGTTCAAATTCCTGCTAGCTGCAGGCACATAATAACAGTCTTTCAAAACTAAGTCTAAACCAGATGGTAATCGAAGAGGGTATGTTCCCACGGCTACTGCAGCAACTCTTGCTCCATTACCGACGCGTAGGATCATGTCTCCATCCCTCAGCCTCCTGCTATCCTCAAGACCCTGCATAGGAAGTGCACAGATGAGCACTAGAACCAGAGTCAAGCACCCAACTGGATGCAGAAGAAACCATAAGGTTAGACTCAATAACGAGCATACCTCCAGAAGGACCTTCCTTCTTGTTCTTCAGGGTGGCCAGGTAAGTAGGGCAGTTCCGCTTCCAATGGCCGTCGCTGTTGCAATGGAAACACTTTCCTTTGACCATCGACCTTCTTCTTCGGCTTCTGCCTTCTTCTTCTTTGATCCTTCCACCTTTTGCTTTTTCACAGACTTCTTTTTCTTTCCATAAGACTTTCTTTTGGAAGAAGTCCGTTCCATAGCAAGAACTGAGCCTTTAGAACCTTTCATAGAAAGCTCAGCGGTAACCAGCATATTCATTAATTCGGCCAAGGAATTTTGAAGTTTATGCATGTGGTAATTCATGATGAATTGCCCATATGCATCAGTCAAGGATTGCAGAATAATATCATTCTGCAGATCCAAGTCCAACTTCACACCGAGCTTCTCAAGCTCTTCCATGTCCTTGATCATTGTCAGACAGTGATCTTGGACTGACTGCCCATCACGCATCTTAGCCTTAAAAAGTCATTTCGTGACTTGATATTTGGCTGCGCGACTCTGTTCACCAAACATCTCCTGCAGGTGAGCCAACATTTGGCGAGCAGTCCCGATATCTTCATGTTGGCGCTGGAGCTCATCAGACATCGAGCCCAACATGTAATATCTGGCCTTATTGTCTTCGTCTATCCATTTTTCCAGAGACGCTCTCTGTTCAGTGGATGGACGGGCTGGTAAGGTGGGAGGGTCCTGGTCCAAAACATGGGTTAACTTCTCTGAAACCCAAAACTAATTTTGTAGTTCCTGAGCCAATCTTTATAATTGGGTCCAGTCAGTCTATGTGTGTCCAGGATACGTGCCAATGGGTTGGACGCAGACATTTTCCTGTAGAGAGTCAAAGATTCTAGTTAGATACTGTAATTTTGACTTGACCAATTTGTTTAGGGATTTTATTTTTAAACAAATTAGCTCCCACTATTTTCTCGGATCCCTACACTCCCTCTGTAGAGATGCGAAAATCTCCATGATTAATGATTTCTAGTGGGTGGTGCGGTCTCACCAACTGACTCATCACCTCACCTAACAGTTATTGGTGATGGGTTAGCCAATGAGTGAACAACTCTTGTTCAATGATTCTCTAATCATGGTGCACCCAAACTTGGTCTCTAATTCATGAATCTCACCATATCCGGAATATTGATCCACTCCTTAGTTAAGTCAGACCCACCATTTGCATAGACTGGGTTCCTAATTGAGTCTCTCACCGTATCCGGAATATTGAGCCCAACTCATCCTCCAGCCCATAGCATCCAATGCCTAATAGACATGGTTGCATCTTTCCCGGTGCAACTGAGCCACTGTATCCAGCCGAGAACAATCAACCCCGGGAAGGGCCCGCACATCTACAATGGTGGAAGACCTCAGACTTAATCTTTTCTTAGGGAGAATTGATTCAGGTCTCATTAAACTAGACTTGGCTTAGTCATAACAATTATGACTAACCTAGTGGCATGGGTTAGCTCGGATTATTGACCACCTCAGATCAGAACTGTGTCAACAGATATGGCCAGGTAAGTGAGACCGGTGGAAGGAATATGCCATTAACTCGCACAAGAACGCATTCAGGTCGAGTAGCTTCCAATTAAAAACCAGTCGGTCGTATGTGCCAAACTTACCTTAGACACCAAATTGTTGAGTCAGAACCAATTGGGTTAGCCTACAATCCAGACTCTAACCTCTGAGCCTAATTAGGTCTTGCTTGATCGTGACTCGATCTTGACCCAGACTTAATCCTATTAGGCTGGTCAATTTAAGCATTGTTGATCCCATCTAACCAACTCTTGATTCGGTTTGATCAACCGCTTAGACCTAATTGAGCTACCCAAGCCCGAACCCAGTATTATGAATATGTCTTAGATCTGAAAATTCTCAATTTTAGACCTAATTAATATTTCCATAAACTTAATTCTTAATTAAGTTGGGTTCATAAACAAAATATGCACAATAAATCCTAGGGTTTCAGGATCTAGGGTTTTGCAGAAAGTAAGTTTTGGGTTTCTGATTAAGGACGAACACGCAGCACCCCTACACATCATAAGAACACCCCATCGAATGGGAAGAGAGGGCCTTTAAACCCTTCTTCGTTCTTATGACCGGACGGCCAAGAGGAACGCCTTAATCAGGAACATGCAATACTACAAAACAGTTTTAGATCTATATCATATATCTCATATATAAATTAGATCTAATCATGGCATATTTTGCATACATCTCATGTATCAATTCATGCATATTTTCAGATCTAAATTATCTCATAATAATCTAAAAAATTAGATTTAAATTGATCTAATCAAAATAAATTCTAATCTAGACAATTATGTAGAACTATTCTACAACTAGTCTAGACATGCATCAATCATATCTCATATGATATTTAAAATTAAATAATTTTTATTTGCTATTTTTCAGATGTTATTATAACACTTATAATATCAAAAAATAGTAAATAAGAAGATCTAAAATATGATTTAATCAGATTAAATCAAAGACATGCAAGAACTATTCTATAGAACTATTCTATTCTAGAACTAGTCATGCATATCTTCATAATTCTTAGATCCAAATCATTTAATTTTAATTTTTTCTGATTTCAGATCTGATCACATCTCATGTGACATCTGAAATCACATTATTTTTTAATTAAAATAAATTTAAAATTAGATCTAAACAATTTTAGAACCATGGCTCTGATACCAGTTGAAGGGAAATCCTGATTTTCCCGGTCCAGGTTCGTTCCAGATCTGATTAGATCAAGAGATATATTTCAAAAATTTTTTTCTCTTTGATCTATATCAGATCTTGATATGTTTCAGATCTGATTCTTATTATTTTAATAAATAAAATAAAATAAGATAAATTAAATCAAATTTAATTTACCTGATTTGGGTAATCCTATTACCCTGTAGATGATCCTGATTGCAGCGGAAGGTTCTGGATCTTAGCCACGCAAGCGCCTGGCCTCTACCGGTATCCACTCAGGCTTGGATCTGGAGATCCTCTTCTTCTCTATCACATCCTCCAAAAATCAGATCTGGATCTGATCTGGAGGATCTTCAAAACTCTTTTGAAGATCAGCAGTCGTCCTTTTGCAGCAGCGCAGCCTTCTTGCTTTTGATCGCCTTTCCTTGATCTGGAATCGCACCAAACTAAGCTCCAAAACTACTTTTGGACGTGGAGAGGAGAGGGAGAAGAGAGCTATTGGCATGGAGGAAGGAGAGGGAGAGGCAGCCTTGGGCATATGGGAAATCTCTTTTTCACTTTCTTTGAGGGTTGGGCGCAGGGTCTTATTTATAGACCTAACTTGTGATCCAACTCCTCTTCCTCCCAACCAATCACAACCCTTTGTGAAATCAGATCTAAATCTGATTGGTTGGGAATAGAGACCCCTGGATTCCTCCTTAGAGGGCACCTAAGACCAGTCAAACTGGATTCTTAGTAGAACTCTAATTGGAATCCAAAAAGGGAGATGGAGTCCTTGTCCAACAAGGACTCCTAGGCGCCTCCTACTTGGGCTCACGCCACCCTAGGGTGGCGTGCGCCCTTCTCCTTGCCAGGTTCTGGCAGGGGGACAGGCCCCCACCAGCTCTCCAATAGGTGCATGACATGTGGTCAAAAGTCAAAGTGGTCAATGGTCAACGTTTGACCAGTCAAAGGTAGACTTTTGACCAAAGTCAAAGAACAAGAAATGGCAGGTGACCAAAAATGGCAGGTAATGTCTTACAAATAAGACAACCTTTTCTGACTTGGACAACCTCCAGTCAGACCATATGAAGGCCTCTGATTGAGCACAAACTCCTTTGGCTCAGTCAGGACAACTTATTTATGATAGTAAAAGAAGAACGTTAGGTTCAATCGAGTGCTAGCACGATTTCCTTGAACCTAATTGAATCTCATTCAGATCAATTGAACTAGATCAGTTCAATTGATGATCACCAGATTCAAACCCTTGTTTGTGTGACCCAGTTAGGTTCAGTTCTGTATGGTAATGGGATATGTCATGATCTCTATCATCGACATCATCGAAACTCCTTTCGATGGATCAGAACTCTTCTGATTCGAACAGCTAGAATGATCGATCATCTAAATCATTCTAATTGCTCCCAAAATCCACCAGTGACACCTAGCAGTATATGGTGGCAACCCATCAGAGCTGAATGCGAACCTCTTGGTGCAGCTACCTGTGTGATTCAAGTTCTTCTATCTTGAGCCCCGATCAGATTAGGGTTAAGGTGAACTCGTCAAACCCTAGTCTCTGTCATATGATGTAATCATTCGATTCGAGTCCAATGTGAAAATCTAAATAGAAACTCTTTCTATTATTTCACTCTACCATGGCCATGGATTTCAGGACTTGATTCTCATGATCATCATAGGGCTGCTCCTCTACCACCGAGGTAGATAGATTCCCATCTTGATGCAATCCAGTTCCTACAATGAACATGCTATAGCCAACATACACCTCAGGGTTCCATATGGCTAGGAGACCGAGTAATGGTGTAGTCAAACTATAACACCCTCAAGGTGAACTGCCGATGCATCTCAGGTCAAAGAACCAGACACACTACTGCAGCATCGAGTCAGTCATTGACGAGAAGGTAGACTCCCTAATGACTACTCGAGGTGGTCACGCTCAGTGCCCTCGTTCTCTAACGAGTACCTGTACTCTCGCTTCGGTGTCTCCACACCGAAGACTCAAGACTCATCTACTAAAGAGAAGCGATTGTACACCAACCTTCCGGATCAATCACCATCCTCGTGATGATCCTATGGTCGGGAGCAATTTATGAGTTAATAATGATTATTCATGTCTTAAATTTTCAACTCTTGAAAATATGAATTATCATTACCATTAACTTAAAGGATGTATCACAGACACTAAATACACATATGTAATAGAAAATAATCCATTTTATTCATATTAGTCAAAATTATAATTTTGCCCCTAGAAGTGTATTACAAGTGTCAGCCAATTTTGGCTTCTAGGGTACATATATCTAACATCTTGCTCATGTGTTCAATCTCTTCAGGTATGTTGGAACACATTTTTTTGGAGAGATGAATGCCATGTCTGAAGGATACCAATTCCCTCTTGGAGTTTTTCATGCTAAACCTCTTTAGCACTTCTTCTATGTACATCTTCTATGAAAGACCTAGCAACCTATTTGGTCTATCTCTATAGTCCTTAATTCCTAGAATGAAGGATGCTTCTCCTAGGTCTTTCATGAAGAATTCTTTAGATAACTATATTTTAACTATGGTGAACATGGAAAAGTTATTTTCAATAAGGAGGATATCATCCACGTATAGCACAAGGAAGACAATAGCACTCCCACTGATCTTTTTGAAAACATATGGTTCCTCCTCGTTTTAGATGAAACCAAATAATTTGATCACATTATTAAAATGAGTATTCTTGCTCCGAGATGCTTGCTTAAGTCCATATATGGATCTTTGCAGCTTGCATACTTTATGATCTCTGGATGTGAAACCTAGCGGCTGTTCCATATAGATATTTTTCTCAAGGTATCTATTTAAGAATGTCGTTTTCACGTCTATTTGCCATATTTCATAATTAAAATAGACTGCAATAACAAGCAATATACGGATGGATTTTAGCATAGCTGCTGGCGAAAAGGTATCCTGAATGTCTTCACGCTGACTATACCCTTTTGCCATTAATCTAGCTTTGAATGTCTCCACATTCCCATCTGCACCAATCTTTTTCTTGTAGATCCATTTACACCCAATAGGTACTATACCTTCTGGTGGATCTACCAAGGTCCAGACTTGGTTTGAGTGCATCGAGTCAATTTCTGACTTCATTGCCTCTAACCATTTCTCAAAGTCAATATCCGATATTGCCTCATCATAGGTTTTGGGATCATCACCATGAACCCCGTTACCTATGAGGAACATTTTCTCTACTTCCTCTGAGATAGTACATATGTACCTCTCAGGGGGACGAGAAATCTTTTTCGATCTATGAGGTGGAGGAGGTAGTGATTGTATTGGTTCAACCTGATTTGGTTCCATAGGATCCTTAGCTCGTTGCTCTTGTGAGACTTTCTCCTCGAGCTTGATCTGCTTTTCAATGCCGCTATCTTGAATAAACTATTTTTCAAGAAAGATGGCATGCCGACTCATAATCTCATTGTGGTCTTCTAGAATGTATAAGTAATATCCTAATAACTCTTTAGGATATCCTATGAATTAAGCTCTAAAGGACCTATAGTCTAACTTGTCCTCTTGTTGTCTTTTGGCATGAGCCGGACAACTCCAAATTTTGAGATGACTTAGACTTGGTTTCTTACCATGCCATATTTCATATGGTATGGTAGGAACAATTTTAGAGGGAATCCTATTCAGTAAATATATAGTAGTTAACAGACTATGTCCCTAAAGAAAATCATAAAGGTTTGTGAAGCTCATCATGGATTGGACCATATCCAATAGGGTCCGATTTCTCTATTCTAAAACCCCATTGAGTTGAGGTATTTTAGGTGGAGTCCATTGAGAGACTATGCCATTTTGCTTGAGATAGTCTAGAAATTCTCGACTAAGGTATTCACCTCCTCGATCTGATTGAAGAATCTTAATAAATTTTTCAGTTTGCTTTTCAACTTTATGTCTGAATTTCTTAAACTTTTCAAAGTTTTCAGACTTATTTGTCATAAGATACACATACCCATACCGAGATAAATCGGTAAAGGTTATGATGTAGTCAAAGTTGCCTCTAGGTGGCACATCAAATGGGCCGCACACATCAGTATGTACTAGGGCAAGTATATCCATGGCCCTTCTCCATGTCCTAGAAAAGGGAGCTTAGTCATTTTGTCATGAAGATATGATTCACAAATTGGATATAACTCAGAAGTCAACAAACTTAATAGTCCAATTTTCTTTAATTTATTAATCCTATCTTTTGCTATATGACCTAGCCTTAGGTGCCATAGATACCTATCATTTGGATTATCCTTGGGTCATTTTGATATTATGGCATTCACATTTTGCTCGATATTAAAGATAGATACATCAATATGTAACTAGTAGAGACCGTTAATAAGAAAATCACTAGCAATTTTATTTCTTTTATAAAGAATATTACAATGGTCCTTAAGAAAACTAATTACATAGCCTTTTTGTGCTAAACATGAAATAGAAACCAAATTTCTACTCGCAACAGGCACATAATAACAATCCCTAAGTACTAAATCTAAGCTAGATGGTAGTCGAAGAGGGTAGGTTCCCACGGCCACAGCAGCAACCCTTGCTCCATTTTCGATGGATAGGATCATCTCACCATCCCTTAACCTCCTGCTATCCTCAAGATCCTGCATAGAAGTGCACAAATGAGCACTAGAACTAGAGTCAAGCACCCAACTGGATGCAGAAGAAATCATAAGGTTATATTTAATAACGAGCATACCTCCAGAAGAACCTATCTCCTTCTTATTCTTTAGGGTGGCCAGGTATGTAGGGCAGTTCTGCTTCAAGTGACTATCAGTATTACAATGAAAATACTTCTTTTTGTCAGCAGTCTTCTTCTTCAGCTCTGCCTTCTTTTTCTTTCCACCTTCCACCTTCTGTCTTTTCACAGACTTCTTCTTTTCAAAAGACTTTCTTTTAAAAAAAGTCCATTCCATAGCAAGTACCGAGCCTTTAGAATCATTCATAGAAAGCTCAGTAGTAACCAGCATATTCATAAGCTCGGTCAGAGTATTCTGAAGTTTATGCATTTGGTAGTTCATAATGAACTACTCATATGCATCAGTCAAGGGTTGCAGAATTATATCATTCTGCAGATCCTGCTCTAACTTTACTTCGAGCTTCTCAAGCTCTTTTAAGTTCTTGATCATCATCAGATAATGATCTTGGACTGATTGTCCACCATGCATTTTAGCCTTAAATAGTTGTTTAGTGACCTGATATTTGGTTGCGCGACTCTGTTCACCAAATAACTCTTGTAGGTGAGCTAGCATTTGGTGGACAGTCTTGATATCTTCATGTTGATGTTGAAGCTCATCAGACATCGAGCCCAACATGTAATATCTGATCTTATTATCTTCATCCATCCATTTATCAAGAGACGCTCTCTATTTAGCGGACGGACGAGCTGGTAAGGTAGGGGGATCCTGATCCAATACATGAGTCAACTTCTCGGAACCCAAAATAATTTTGAAGTTTCAGAGCCAATCCTTATAATTGGGTTCGATCAGTCTATGGGTGTCTAGGATATGGGCTAGTGAATTGGACGTAGATATTTTTCTTTCTTTTGTAGAGAGTCAAAGTTTCTAGTTAGATTTTGTAATTAAGACTTGACCAATTTATTTAAGAATTTGATTTTTAAATAGATTAGCTTCCACTATTTTCTCAGATTCCTACACTTTCTCTATAGAGATGCAACAATCTCCAAGATTATTGATTTCTAGTGAGTGGTGTAGTCCCACAAACTGACTCATCACCTCACCTAACAGTTATTAGTGATGGGTTAGCTAATGAGTGAACAACTCTTGTCCAATGATTCTCTAATCATGGTACACCCAGGCTTGATCTCTAATTCATGAATCTCACCATACCAGAATATTGATCCACTTCTTAGTTAAGTTAGACCCACCATTTGCATAGATTGGATTCCTAATTGGGTCTCTCATCGTATCCAGAAAATTGAGCCCAATCCATCCTCCAGTCTGTAGCATCCAATGCCTAATAGACATGATTGCATCTTTTCATTGCAACTGAACCACTGTGACCAGCCAAGAACAATCAATCCTAAAAAGGGCCTGCACATCTACAATGGTGGAAGATCCTAGACTTAATCTTTTCTTAGGAAGATTTGATTTAGGTTTCTTTAAACTTGACTTGATATAGCCATAACCATTATAACTAACCTAGTGGCATGGGTTAACTCGGATTGTTAGCCATCTTAGATCAGGACTGAGCCGACAAATATGGCCAGGTAAGTAAGACCGATGGAAGGGATATGCCATTAATTCGACAAGAATGCATTTAAGTCGAGTAGCTTCCAATTAAAAACTAGTCGGTCATATTTGCCAAACATACCTTAGACACCAAATTATTGAGCCAGAACCAATTGGATTAGCCGACAATCCAGACTCTAACCACTGAGCCTAATTAGATCTTAACTTGATCAATCACTCATATGACTCAACCTTGACCTAGACTTAATCCTATTAAGCTGGTCAATATAAGCACTTTTGATCCCATCTAACCAACTCTTGATTCACTTTGATCAACCGCTTAGACCTAATTGAGCTACCCAAGCTCGAATCCAATTTTATGAATATATCGTAGATCTAAAAATTTTCAATTTTGGATCTAATATGTTTCATAATCTTAATTCTTAATTAAGTTTAGGGTTCAAAACATGTATATAAAATCCTAGGATTTCAGGATCTAGGATTTTGCAGAAAATAAGTTTTAGAATTCTGATTAAGGATGAACACGCAGCACTCCTACACATCATAAGAACACCCCATCAAATGAAAGGAGAGGGCCTTTAAATCTTACTTCGTACTTATGACCGGACGGCCATGGGGAATGCCCTAATCAAAAACATGATAAATCTACAAAACTAGTTAGATCTACATCATATATCACATATATAAAAAATTGATCTAACTAAAATATGTTTTGCATACATCTCATGTATTATATCATGCATATTTTTAGATCTAAATTATCTCATAAACATCTAAAAAATAAGATTTAAATTTGATCATGTCAAATTAAAATTTATTCTAGATAATTTTGTAGAACTATTCTACAACTAGTCTAAACATGCATCTATCATATCTCATATGAATAAATTAAATAAATTTATTTTTTATTTTTTAAATCTAATTATAATATTTATAATATCAAAAAATAATAAATAAATAGATCTAAAAATTATAATTAATTAAATTAAAATTATGATCATGTTAGACTACACAGAATAATTTTATTCCTAGTCTAGTCATGCATCTCATACATCTTAGATCTAGATTTATTTAATTTTTAATTTTTTAATTTTAGATCCAATCACATCTCATGTGACATCTAAAATTATCTAATTATTAAATTAAAAATAAATTAAAATCAGATCTAATGAATTTTAGAACTTGTCTCTGATAACAGTTGAAGAAAAAAACCTTGTTTTCTAGATCAGATTCATTCAGATCTGCTTGGATCAAGAGGAATGTTTCAAAAATTTTTCTCTAAGATTCTAATTAGATCTAAAATCTTAGATTTGATCTTATTTATCTAATAAAATAAAATAAAATAAAAATTGAATTAAATCTAATTTAATTATATCTTTATTTTGGGTAATCTAATTATCTTATGATGATCTCGATGTTTGCTTGAGGTTCTAGACGTAGCCACGCAAGCGCCTGACCTCTACCGATATCCACTCGGATAGGATTTGGAGATCTTCTTATTCTCAATCAATCCTCCAAAAATTAGATCTACATCTGATCTTTGAAGATCTTCAAAAACTCTTTTGAAGAATAATCATTGTCTCTTGCTGCAGTGCTGCCTTCTTCCTTTCCTGTCATCTTTTGCTTGCTTGGATCGCATCTAACTCATGCCCAAAACCTCTTAGCTGTGGAGAGGAGAGAGAGGACCAGAGGGTGGCATAGAGAAGGAGGGAGAAAAGCTTTGTGGTGTGGGCTAAAGTAGAAGCTCTCAATTCTAGGCACAGATAAGGTTTATATAGATCCTGCTACGCCATGCAGTGCCACATCATCTATGTCAATCACGACCCTTTGTGCAATAAGATCTAAATCTGATTGGTGGGATGACATCATCTAATCTAATTAGATTAGAATCCCTCGAAACTCTCCTTAGATGGTGCTAAGACTGGATCAAACAAGTCTTCTTGGTGCCATCTAGGTTGATTCCGTGAAGCAACTGGAGTCCCATCTGTATGGGACTCCAAAACTTATCATCATGGGGCGCACGCCTCCCTAGAAATGCACCCCTTGTCTATCTACTTTTTAGTAGGAGGACAAGGGCTAAGGTTCTCTCTTATGGGTGCATGACATATGGGTAGATGTTTGTGTCAAAGGTTAATATTTGGCCAAAGTCCAAAGATAAGATTTAGCAAGTGATGGATAATGGCAGGTGTTGTCTCAAATTTATTTCATAAATTAAGACAACCCTTTTCTAACCTAGACAAGCTTCGGTTAGACCAAATAAAGGTTCTTAAGTGAGTCCAAACACATTTGGCTCAGTTGAGATAAGTTTTAATGATTGTTAAAGGAGAACATTAGGCTCAATCGTGTGCTAGCATGATTTTCTTGAACCTAATTGAATCTTATTCAAATCAATTGAACTGGGTTAATCCAATTGATGATTTCCAGATCCAAACCCTTGTTTGTGTGATCTAGTTAGGTTTAGTTCCATATAGTAATAGGATATGTCATGATCTCTATTATCGACATCATCAAAATACCTTCTGATGGATCAAACTATTCTGATTCAGACAACTAGTATGATCGATCATCCAAATCATTCTAATTGCTCCTAAAATTTATCAGTGACACCTAGCAACATATGATGGCAACCCATCATAATTGAAAGTGGACCTCTTGGTGTAGTTACCTATGTAATTAAGTTCCTCTATCTTGAGCCTCGATCGGATTAGGGTTAAGTTGATCTCGTCAAACCCTTATTTCCATCATATGAATTAATCATTCAATTCAAGTCCAATGTGAAAATCCTAATAGAAACTCTTTCTATTATTTCACTAAATCATGGTCATGGGCTTATGGACTTGATTCTCATGATCATCATTGGATTGTTCCTCTTCTACCGAGGTAGATAGATCCCCTATTGGTGCAATCCAATTCCTATAATAAATATGCTATAGCCAACATACACCTCAGGATTCTGAATGGCTAGGAGATAGAGTTATGGTGTAATCAAACTATAATACCCTCAAGGTGAACTACCGATGCACCTCAGATCAAAGAACCAGACACACCACTATAGCTTTGAGCCAGTCATTGACGAGAAG
>QRFJ01003709.1:0-28980 GCA_006176705.1 Cocos nucifera | reverse complement strand
GTATCCCTTCCACCGGTCTCACTTACTTAGCCATTTGTATCAACCCAGTTCTAATTTAAGATGGCTAATAGTTCGAGCTAACCCATACCACTAGGCTTGTCATAATCGTTATGACTGAGTCAAGTCTAAGAGACCTAAATTGAATCTTGCTAAAAAAAGATTAAGTCAATTTGTCTTCCACCATTGTAGATGTGCGGGCCCTTCTCAGGGTTGATTGTTCTCGACTGGTTATAGTGGCTCAGTTGCACCGGAAAGATGCAACCACATCTATTAGGCATTGGATGTTCTGGGTTGGAGGATGGATTGGGTTCAATATTTTGGATACGGTGAGGGACCTAATCAAGAATCCAATTCATGCAAATGGTGGATCTGACTTAACTAAGTAATGGATCAATATTTTGGACATGATGAGATTCATGAATTAAAGACCAGGATTAGGTGCACCATAATTAGAGAATTATTGGATAAGAGTTGTCCACTCATCGATTGACCCATCACCAATAACTATTAGATGAGGTGGTGAGCCAGTCGGTAGGACCGTACCATCCACTAGAAATCAATTGATTATGAAAACTTTTGCATCTCTGCCCAAGGAGTGTAGGGATCCAAAAAAATAGTGGGAGCCTAATTTATTTAAAAATAAAATTTTTAAATAAATTGATTAAGTCTAATTATAAAATCTAACTAAAAACTTTGACTCTCTATAGAAAAATGTCTGCGTGCAATCCACTAGCCTATATCCTGGACACCCATAGACTGACCAGACCTAACTTTAAGGATTGGCTCCAAAACTTCAAAATTATTTTGGACTTTGAGAAGTTGACTCATGTGTTGAAACAAGACCCTTCCACTTTTTCAGCCTATCCATCTGCTGATCAGAGAGCGTCTCTAGAGAAGTGGACGGATGATGATAACAAAGCCAGGTATTACATGTTGGGCTTAATGTCTGATGAGCTCCAGCGCCAACATAAAGATATTAAAACTAGCCGCCAAATGTTGGCTCACCAGTAAGAGTTGTTTGGTAAACAAAGTCGCTAAATATCAAGTCAAATGTTGGCTCACCAGCAAATGGGCAGTCGCCAAATATCAAGTCACTTGAAGACTTTTTAAGGCTCAAATGCATAATGGGTAGTCGATCCAAGATCATTGTCTAATGATGATCGAGGACTTAGAAGAGCTTGAGAAGCTCGATGTCAAGTTGGACAAGGATTTGCAGATTGATATAATTCTGCAATCCTTGACTGATGTGTATGGATAGTTCATCATGAACTACCATATGTATAAGCTATAGAATACTCTGGCAGAACTTATGAATATGCTGGTTACTGCTGAGCTTTCTATGAAAGATTCTAAAGGCTTAGTACTTGCTGTGGAGCAAACTTCTTTCAGAAGAAAGTCTTTTGAAAAGAAGAAGAAGTTTGTGGAAAAGCAGGTGGATGGTGAAAAGAAGAAGAAGGCAAAGCCAAAGAAAAAGGCCGCTGACAAAGAAAAATATTTTTATTACAAGACAGACGATCATTAAAAGTGAAACTGCCCCTTGTACCTGGCCGCCCGAAGTACAAGAAGGAGGTAGGTCCTTTTAGAGATATGCTCGTTATAGAATCTAATCATATAATTTGTTCTATATCCAATTGGATGCTTGACTCTAGTTCTAGTGCTCACTTATGCACTTCTATGTAGGGTCTTGAGGATAGCAAGAAGCTGAGGGATGGTTTGATGATCCTACGCATCGGGAATGGAGCAAGAATTGCTGTAGTGGCGTGGAAACCTATCCTCTGCGATTATCATTAGGATTAGATTTAGTTCTTAGAGATTATTTTTGTATGCCTGCTATTAGATATGTGTGCCCTTGAAGTCAGATTGGCTAACACTTGTAATACACTTCCAAGGGAAAAATTATAATTTTGATAATAAATAATAAAATAGGTTACTTTTTATCATAATGTATATTTGAAAGTGTCTGCGATACATCCCTTGAGTTAATGACAATGATAGTTCATATTTTCAATAGTTGAAAATTTAAGATATAAATTTTCATTATTAACTCATAAAATGCTCTCAATCGGAGGATCATCATAAGGATGGTGATTGATCCAGAAGGTTGGTGTACGATCGCTTTTTTAAGATAGATGAGTCTTGAGTCCATGGTGTAGAGATACTGGAGTGAGAGTATAGGTACTCATTAGAGAATGAGGGCATTGAGCATGACCACCTCGAGCAGTCATGAGGAAGTCTACCTTCTCGTCAATGACTGGCTCAAAGCTATAGTGGTGTGTCTGGTTCTTTGATCTGAGGTGCATCGGTAGTTCACCTTGAGGGTATTATAGTTTGATTACACCATAACTCTATCTCCTAGCCATTCAGAATCCTGAGGTGTATGTTGGCTATAGCATATTTATTATAGGAATTGGATTGCACCAATAGGGGATCTATCTACCTCGGTAGAAGAGGAACAATCCAATGATGATCATGAGAATCAAGTCCATAAGCCCATGACCATGATTTAGTGAATAATAGAAAGAGTTTCTATTAGGATTTTCACATTGGACTTGAATATGATGATTAATTCATATGATGGAAATAAGGGTTTGACGAGATCAACTTAACCCTAATCCGATCGAGGCTTCAAGATAGAGGAACTTAATTAACATAGGTAACTACACCAAGAGGTCCACTTTCAATTATGATGGTGCCATCATATGTTGCTAGGTGTCACTGATAAATTTTAGGAGCAATTAGAATGATTTGGATGATCGATCATACTAGTTGTCTGAATCAGAATAGTTTGATCCATCAGAAGGTATTTGATGATTGTCGATAATAGAGATCATGACATATCCTATTACTATATGGAACTAAACCTAACTAGATCACAACAAACAAGGGTTTGGATCTGGAAATCATCAATTGAGATTAACCCAGTTCAATTGATTTGAATAAGATTCAATTAGGTTCAAGAAAATCATGCTAGCACAACGATTGAGCCTAATGTTCTCCTTTAACAATCATTAAAACTTATCTCAACTGAGCCAAATGTGTTTGGACTCACTTTAAGAACCTTTATTTGGTCTAACCGAAGCTTGTCTAGGTTAGAAAAGGGTTGTCTTAATTTATGAAATAAATTTGAGACAACACCTGCCATTATCCATCACTTGCTAAATCTTATCTTTGGACTTTGGCCAAATATTAACCTTTGACACAAACATCTACCCATATGTCATGCACCCATAAGAGAGAACCTTAGCCCTTGTCCTCCTACTAAAAAGTAGATAGACAAGGGGTGCATTTCTAGGAGGCGAGCGCGCCATGATGATAAGTTTTGGAGTCCATACAGAGGACTCCAGTTGCTTCACGGAATCAACCTAGATGGCACCAAGAAGACTTTTGATCCAGTCTTAGCACCATCTAAGGAGAGTTTTCGAGGATTCTAATCTATTCAAGATTAGATTGATGTCATCCCACCAATCCATTAGATCTTATTGCACAAAGGGTCGTGATTGACATAGATGATGTGGCACTGCATGGCGTAGCGGAGGATCTATGATAAACCTTATCTGTGCCTAGAATTGAGAGCTTCTACTTTAGCCCACACCACAAAGCTTTTCTCCCTCCTTCTCTATGCCACCCTCTGGTATGCCATTAACTCAACAAGAACATATCCAGATTGAGTAGCTCCTAATTAAAAACCAATCGATCGTATCTACCAAACTTATCTTAGATACCAAATTATTGAACTAGAACTAATCGGGTTAGCCTATAATCCAGGCTCGAACCACGGAGCCAAATTAGATTTTGATTGGATCGATCACATGTAGCTATGAGTTGACCTTGACCCAAACTTACAATTAGACTGATCAATTCTAAGCACTCTTGATCCCACCCAACCAACTTTTGATTCGATTTGATTAACCACTAGACCTAATTAAGCTACCCAAGTCCGAATCCAATTTTATGAAAATATCTTAGATCTAAAAATTCTTAATTTTAGATCTAATTAGTTTCATAATCTTAATTCTTAATTAAGTTTGGATTCATAAATAAAAAAACATGTATCAAAATTCTAGGAATTCAGGATCTAAGGTTTTACAGAAAAATAAGTTTTGATTTTTGATTAAGGACGAACGTGCAGCACCCCTACATGCCATAAGAAAATCCCATTGAATGGAAGGAGAGAGCCTTTAAACCCTACTTTGTTCTTATGACCAGACGGGCAAGGAGAATGCCTTAATCAGAAATATAATTGAAACTACAAAACTAGTTAGATCTAGATCATATATCATATATATAATTAGTGATCTAACTAATATATGCTTTGCATACATCTCATGTATCATCACTAAATTAAACATGCATATTTTTAAGATCTAAAATATCATATATAACATCTAGAAAATAGATTTAAATTTGATCATATCAAAATAAAATGATTTTAGATAATTTATAGAACTATTCTACAACTAGTCTAAACATGCATCATTTCATATCACATTGAATAAATCAAAAATTAAAAACATTATTTTCTATTTTAAAATCTAATTATAATAATTATAATATCAAAAAAATAAAAATTACATAGATCTAAAATTATATTTAATCAAATTAACAACATGATTATACTAGACTACACATAGAACTATTCTATTTCCAGTCTAGTCATGTATTTCATATATATTAGATCTAAATAATTTAATTTTAATTTTTTAATTTTAGATATAATCACATCTGATGTGATATATAAAACTTTTTAATATTAGATTAAAAATAAAATAAATTTAGATCTAAAATAGATCTAAAGAATTGCAACCTGGCTTTGATACCGGTTGAAGAAAAAACCTATTTTCCCGGTACGAGATCGTTCAGATCTGAAGAAATATTTTAAATTTTTTTTTAAAATATTAATCAAATTTGAGACTTCTTAGATTTGATCATAAAGATTTGATATTAAAAGTTAAAAATAAAATAAAATTTAATTTAATTTTAAGTACCTGATTTGGTAATCTAATTATCCTGTAATGATCCTGTTGATTCTTGAGGTTCTGGAAGGAGCCACGCATGCACCTGACCTCTTTCAAACTCCACTCAGTAAGATCTGAATATTTTCTCCTCATAAATTTTTTTTCCAAAAATTAGATCTAGATCTGATTTGAAAGGCCTTCAGAATGACTTCTGAGGGTAGCTTGTTTGTCTCACGAACACCGTCGCATAGATGCTGAATCTTATGTCAAAAACCTTAGATCTTCAACTTAGATTTATGCCTAACTTTTTAGACATGTAAAAGAAAAGGAGAGAGAGGATAGAGGTGGTGTGGATATCAGAGGAAAGGCTCCTTTGGATGTGGAAAAAATAAATTACATTGAGGCAATTTTGTGAGAAGAGTTCTTATACAAGACATAGCACCATAAAGAGCCCCTTTTTGATCCAAAAATTATTAATTTGACCATTGGGACTCTTAGACCTGATCTTCATGAAAAGCCCCAGAACTTATCTAGTTTTGATGACAAAAATCTATCTAGAAGGTGGCAGCATGAAAGGATAAGAAAGAGTCCATGTGCGTCTAGGACTCTTCCCTCAAGAGTTTGATCCAAACTAAATTCTATCAAAACCTAGTCTAGGTATCTCCAAAAATTACAAACTTTTGCACACCCAAAGTATAACTCATGCCCTATCACATAACTAGAAACTAGAGTAATATATTTTCTAGATAATTTTCTAAAATTTTTTGATCATGTGACCCTCAATTCTCTTAATTGGGTCAACTATTGACCCTAGTCCAATTACACTAGGAATGAATTTAATTTTCATAATTAATCTAACTTAGACTTATTCTAGTTAGATGAAAATAAACTTATTCAAGATACAAGAATAAGTTAAATCAAATTTGACTTGGTTGCGACAAATCAAAAAGATTACACAAGGAGAAAGTCAGGCTCAATCGTGTACTAGCACGATTACCTTGAAATTGATTGGATCTAATCCAAATTAATTAAATTAGATTAGCTTAATTGATGACATTCAAACCTAAACCCTTATTTGTGTGATCTAGTTAGATTCAATTTCGTATGAGAATGAGAGATATCATGATCTCCATCACCGACATCATCGAAACACCTTTCGATGGAACAGAACTTTTCTGGTTCATACAATTAGAATGATCATTCATCAAAATCATTCTAATTGCTTTTAAAATCCATCGATGATACCTAGCAGTATATGGTGGTAATCCATCAGAACTGAAAGTGAACCTCTCGGTGCAGCTACTTGTGTGATTGAGTTCTTCTATCCTGAGCCTCGATAGGATTAGGGTTAAGGTGAACTTGTCAAACCCAATATTTGTCATATGAATTAATCATTCAATTTGAGTCCTCTATAAAATCCTTATAGAAACTCTTTCTATCATCTTCACTTTATCATGGCCATAGGCTTATGGACTCGATTCTAATGATCATCATAGGACTACTCATCTACCGAGGTAGATAGATCCCTTATTGGTGCAATCCAATTCCTATAATAAATATAGTATAGCCAACATACATCTCAAAGTTTCAAATGGCTAGGAGATCGAGTTATGCTATATTCAAATTACAATACGCTCAAGGTGAATTATCGATGCACCTCAGGTCAAAAAATCAGACACACTACTGCAACATCGAGCCAATCATCAATGAGAAGGTAGACTTCCTTATGAATACTCGAGGTGGTTACGCTCAGTGCCCTCGTTCTCTAATGAGCACCTATACTCTCACTTTGGTATCTCCACACCGTAGACTCAAGACTCATCTACTCAAAGAAAATGATTGTATACTAACCTTTCGGATCAATCACCATCCTCGTGATGATCCTACGATCAGGAGTACTATATGAGTTAATTATAAAAATTCATATCTTAAATTTTCAACTCTTTGAAAATATGAATTATCATTTTCATTAACTTAAAGGATGTATCACATACACTTTAAATATATACTATGATAGAAAATAATTTTTTTATTTATTTATAGTCAAAATTATAAAATTATCCTTAGAAGTGCTTTACAAGTGTTAGCTAATTTTGCTTCTAAGGCACACATCTAACACTGATGGACCAGGAGAAAGATAGTGTAGGTGGTCAAGGACTCGAGGACTGTAGCAGGGCTATGGTGCGGTCTAGTGTAGCAAAAAATGAGGGGCACACTGAATTGATAGAGTCTGATGAAGATGATGACTATCCTTACCTGACACACTCACTCTATGAATTAAATGATGATGACAATGATGATGATCTTGTTGATTGTACAAGTTTAGTTATAGATCTGGTTAGAAATTCTTGAGATGATGCTTCAACCTTTAACCTTGAGGATGAGATTGACCATGTCGCTGATGTGTTCATAAGGAGGTTCCATAGGCAGATGTGGTTGCAGAAGTAGGAGTCTATCAGAAGGTACCAAGAAACACTTGAAAAGAGTATTTAAGAGGAGATAGGTGGTGGTTGTAAATGATTGATTTAGCTATCTTGGTAGGGCTTGAAGTAATACTCATGCTGGAAGGGATGGAGAAAGAAGTGCCTCCTACTTGCATTCTGGCTTTGATAGTGATGTAAAAATCAAAATCTGGCCTAAGAGTTTCGACTATTGATCTTGATCCTTTTTCTTATTACCCAAGCTATAGGCTAATTTTACTCCACATAGAATTAATACTCTTTTTGAAGTAACTACCGGATCACATAGATTATCAAGCACTAATATAGAGAAACTGATCGATATTTAGAGAAAAATTATCCCAAGATATAACAATGCAATGATGATAGGTTAATATATTAATGAATGTTTACAAGTTAAACCATGTGAAAACTGAACAATGTAAACAAATCAAGATAGTCATCAGAATATGCAACCAAAATCTAAAGTACCTTAAATAGGTGAAGATCATAGATTTGAGAAAGGTCAAGCAAGAAACGGTGTTGACCCTAGGTATGATTTTGATAAATAATAAAATATTTAAGTTTATTTTGGATACTAATAATTTGGTTGGAGTATTTAAGATAAAGTTCAGGAAGACAGGAACCCATCTCAATGAAGCTCCATGTATTTGATCGAAAGAACCAAGAAAGAAGAATAAAAGAGACCGGGCCAAATATTTTTCAAAGAATATTGGGTCATGAACCAACTCAATGGAAGCTTAAAGTTAAATTTGGCATGGTTTCAGTACTTGGCACAAATCAGGGAGTCGACTCCATATCAGTAAAAGCTGACTCAAGGACTCAGACAGGCACCAGACTCAAAAATAGAAGATATTATTTTAGACCTTGTTGTTGGAGTCGACTTATGAATGAGTCGACTCATGTCTCAGGAGGGTACAAGTTCAAAAATAGAATGCTAAATTTTTCACCTAATGACTAGAGTCGACTCACAAAATCTAGGAGTCGACTCCGACATGCAAAATTGGCATGGTATAGAAAATACAGAATGTTAGATTTTTTGCTCTACAACTAAAGTCAACTCAAGGCTCTAGGAAGTAGACTCTCGAATTTTTGATAGCTCTAATAGCTAGTTTTCAGGACTACCCAAATTTTGTTCAGAATATCTAAATAATTTTTTCTGGTGTTTCAATGGCTACAAACCCATTTTAAGTGTTCCTAAGTTGGATTAAAAGACTCCTAAGACCATATTAAAGCAATGGAACATAAGGAATAAAAAAAAGAGAGAAACATTAGAACACATTGAAAAAATTTTGTGCAGTCCAACTAGTAAGCTTTAAAGAGTTTTCATTGCTATTTAATCAGTCAACTAAAGAAAAAACTATTTTTTCCATCATAGGATTGATCTGATCTGACCAGATCTGTAGAAAATATTTTAAAAATTTTTCTATAGAATGTAATTAGATCAGAGAGTTCTCCAATCTAATTTTAATAATCCGATATTAAATCTAAAATTTAAAATTAAATTAGATATAAATTTTGTACCTGATTGGGTAATCTGATTACCCTATCGATGATCTGTGGAAGCTCGGGATTCTGGATTAAGCCACGCACGTATCTGGCCTCCACTCAGGCTAGATCTAGAGGTGCTCTCCTTCTATATCTGATCATCAAAAATTAGATCTAAATCTAATTTGTAGAGCCTTTGAATCAACTGATGAAGGTAGCACGCTCGTCTCACAAACATCGTCTCTTTCCTTGAAACTTTTGTGCCAATTTCTGTGGATCTTCTCTTGGAACCTTGGCCCAACCTTTAGGAATGGAGAAGAAGAAGTGGAGGGGTGTAGAGAAAGAGAGGACAACAGCAAGTTGGGGCTTGGGGTGTGGAGAAATAATCATATGAAACCCTAGGCGCAAGGTCTCATAAATAGAGCCCTGCACCACCTCATTATTCTAGTTAATCAAGCAACCAATTGCTTGATTTAATTCTGATTTCTTGACAAATTTTCATGCCAACCCACATCAAAATTGCCACCTCAAATATTCCATATAATACCATACAAAATAGGTAGGGCAAAGGAAAGGAAGTTTGGTGAGCGATGGGCTCTTCCTTCTCTCTTAGAGTTTGATCTCTATCTAACCTCTTTGATTGATCAAATTTGAAATTTGACCAAGTCAAAGCCTATCCACTTTAGGCGATGCCTAGGGGGACATGCGCCCTCTCTATGCTGTACCAAAAAGTGGGGCACGTGCTCCTAGAAAATCTCTAGAGGTCGTGCACCCCAGGTCCCTTCTTTCTTACAATAGGGTCAACCTTTGATCCTGGTGTGCGACAAAAAAAATAGGTAACCAAAAATGGTAGGTATTATCCTAAAAATCATTTGATGAATTAAGACAACCCAAGCTCTAGTTAGGATTTTGGTTGAGTCAAACTCATCTATGATGAATCAGAAAAACTATAGAAGGAGAATATTAGGTTCAATCATATGCTAGCATGATCTTCTTGAACCTAATCGGATCTAATCCAAATCAGTTAAACTAACTTAGTCCAATTAATCACTACTAGACTCAAATCCTTATATGTGTGATCCAGTTAGGTTTAATTTCATATGGTAAAAAAATATGTTATGATCTCTATCATTGATATGATTGAAATAACTTTCAATGGATCAGAACATTTCTAATTCATACAATTGGAATGATTGATCATCAAGACCATTCTAATTGCTCCCAAAATCCACTAGTGACAGCTAGCAACATATGGTGGCAATCCATAAGAATTGAAAGCGAACCTCTCGGTGCAGCTATTTTTGTGAATCGATTCTATTATCATGAGTCTCGACAGGATTAGAGTTTAAGGTAAACTCATCAAAACCCAACATCCATCATATGAATAAATCATTCAATTTGAGTCTGATGTGAAATCCTAATAGAAAACTCTTTTCTATTATATCACAATGTCATAGGCTTAAGGACTCGATCTCATGATCATCATAGGAGTACTCCTCTATCGAGGTTTTTAGATTTCATCTTGGTGCAATCCAGTTCCTATAATGAACATGCTATAGCCAACATATACCTCAAAATTCTGAATGACTAGGAGATCGAGTTATGGTATAGTCAAACTATAACACACTTAAGGTGAACTGCTGATGCATCTTAGGTCAAAGAATCTGAAGCACAACTGTAGCATCGAGCCAGTCATCGACGAGAACGTAGACTTTCTTATGACTACTCGAGGTAGTCATGCTCAATGCCCTCATTCTCTAACGAGTACCAGTACTTTTGCTCTAGTATCTCCACACCATAGACATGACTTATCTATCCTAAGAAAGTGATCATACACCAATCTTTTGGATTGATCATCATCCTCATAGCGAACCTACAGTCGGGAGTAGTTTATAAGTTAATTATGAAATTCATGTCTTAAATTTTTAATTTTTAAAAATATGAATTGTCATTACCATTAACTCAAAGAATATATCATAGACACTTTGAAATACACACTATGATAGAAAAGATAATTTTTTATTAATTTATGTCAAAATTATAAAATTATTCTTAGAAGTATATTACAAGTATCAGCCAATCTAGCTTCTAGGGCACATATCTAACATCAACCAGCTATGCAATCAAGGCATTCTTAAGTAAGGGAGCATTCATTGCAAAAGCTCTCCAAGAACATAGCTTATGCATCAAAGCTTCAAATCAGCTCTTCAAGGAGTTTGTTTATATTTAAATTTCTATATTTTTAAATTTCTATATTTCAAGTTTCAAAAGAATTGAAACCTGGGGGATAGGCTCATCTAAGCCTTGAATTGGATTTGTACAAGCCTAGGAGTGGCTTGGAGTTAGGTCTTGGTTGGTTAGCTTACAAAACTAATTGGATTTAGATTATGAATATGGAAAAAATAATCTTGATGTAATCTTGATGATTATAGTAGAATTCTCAAATGGAGTGCTTGAAGAGTGGACGCAGGTATTGGGTTTGACACTGAACCACTATAAAAATTTTGTGACTTTGTATGTGTGACTCATTTTATCAGCTACATTTATTTTCATCTCATTTAAGCACTACATTTTCAGCATATAAGCATTATTGTTTTGCACATACACTTGCTAATCTGAAAATTTTTTTGATAAATCCAATTCACCTTGCCTCTTGGGTTGATCTTTTGGATAACAAGTGGTATCAGAGCAAGTGCTCTATTTATTATTCATTTGATTTAGAGTAATCAATCAAGATAATAATCTAATTAAATATTTTTCTAATAGAAGGGCAGTCCATAAATAGACGTTATTTATTTAATGGTTCTTACTAAACATATTGGAAGGCATGCATGTGTATATTCATTCAAGCACTTAATTATGATCTATGAAATGTCATAATCAATAGACCACACACATCAATAATTACCATTGAGGGTAATATAATTCCTAAATCCAAAAAAGAATGGGATCAAAATCATAAGAAGTTGGCTTAATTAAATGCTAATGCAATGAATGTGCTTTATTGCTCGCTTGGTGCCAATGAATTCAATCAAATTTATATTTGTATTTTAGCCAAAGAAATATGAGATAGATATGAGGTTATCCATGAGAGTACCAATCAAGTGAAGAAATTCAAAATAAATATGTTAGTACATAAGTATAAACTTTTTAAAATGAAATCAACTGAATGTATTACCGAAATGATTACATGATTTATTGATATTATAAATGAACCTAAAAGCTTAGGAAAATCATACACTAATAGTGAACTTGTGAGAAAAATTCTTAGATCTCTTTCTTGAACTTGAGAGGCAAAGGTGATGGCTATACAGGAAGCAAAGGATCTCAATACCTTGCCCCTTAAAGAGCTCCTTAGTTTTCTCATGATACATGAGTTAATCATGAAGCAAAACTTGAAAAATAAAGTTAAGAAAAAGAAGACCATGGCCCTCAAGTCCATAGCAAAGAAAGAAGATGAAGAAGATGAAGAATTTGAAGAAGAAGATGATGATAAAGAAATGGCTCTTATAACTTGAATGTTTAGAAAATTTATGAGCAAGAAAAGGCCAAACTTCGAAAGAAGATCCTTCTCCAAAGGTGAAGCTAGTAATGATCGAGAGAAAGACAAAGATAAGGAGCAGCTTACATGCTTTGAGTATAAAAAATTGGGTCATTTCATGGTAGACTATCCTTTATTGAAGAAATCCTCTAAGAAAGTAAAGAAGAAGATGATGAAGGCAACTTGGAGCAATAGTGAAGATTTAAGTTCCAATGGAAAAGGATATGAAGTGGTCAACCATTGTCTTATGGCTTAAGAGGATGAGGTAACACCTAACACTCAATCTGAATTTTTATTCGATGAATTGTAAGAGGCATTTTATAATTTGTATGATGATTTTAGAAAGTTTATCTTGAAGAACAAAAATCTAAAATCACTGAATCAAAATCTAATCAAAGAAAAAGAGAAAATATTGATAGAAAAAGAGCATATTTTTGCAGAAAATCGAAACTTAAAGAAAGAACATGAAAAATATAAATCAATGGTTGATAAGTTTACATTAAGTTCTAAAAAATCGCAAATGATACTTAACAATCAAAATGCTATTTTTGATAAAGCTAGAATTGATTTTAGAACTCAAAAAAAGTAATTTTTTTTTAAAAAATTTTTTGTAAAAGGTTCATCTTCAAGAAGTAATTAATTTTCATTATAAAAAATCTAGATACAAATCATATGTTTGTAATTTTAAAAAATAAAACATAATCTAAACAATAAGTAGGTATGGGTTTCCAAAGGATCCTGAAGGAAAAATGGGTTTTCCTACCGCAGGATGCATCTGATCGAATCAGATTTGTGGCAAAATAATTTTTAAAATTTTTTTATAATCTGATCAAATTTGAGAGTTCTCAGATCTGATTAAATTAATCTAAAATTAAAAATAAAATAAAAATAAAAATGGTGATAACAGTTATCACCTAATCGGGTAAATCGTTTATCCGTTGTGATGATCTGACGATTGATCAGAGATTCTGATTGAGCCGTGCATGCGCCCGACCTCTACTGATATCCACTCAGATTAGATCTGAAAGTCTCCTCCTTCTGAATCTAATCTCCAAATATCATATCTGATGTCTTTGCATAGAACCTTCAAAACAAACTCCGAAGGCTGCACGTTCGTCTCACGAACACCATCGTCTCTTGCTGATCTTCATGCCAACGGGACTTGATCTTTGCTCGTAGGTTTTGCTAAACTCTTAGGCATGAAAAAGAGGGGGAGGATTAAATGAGGGAGGTATGGAGATGAATATTTTGATAGGGCTTCACCATAGAGAAAATGGTGATATACAACAGCTTGCACAGAGCCCTATTTATAGACCTAGTCAAGAGTTCCTTTGCATATAAATTTGAATAGATCAAAGTTTAACATGCAGAAGGACTCCTCCATGATCTCCATGCCCCATACCATATTTTTTCTATATTTTGTTGCACAAAACTCAAAAGTATGGCATGGAATAAAGGATAAGGTGAGTAGATGGTGCAAACTCTTATTTCCATAGACATTTAAATCAAATTCAAATGCTTTGACCAGTCAAATCAAATTTGAATGGGCGCCTTCTCTTATCCATTTGATGCACATGCTATAAAGGGGCGTGTGCTCACAAACTCCACATAAATTTCATATTGACATGCACCCTCAGATAAATTCTAGAAGGCGCACGCCATATCTCTTCTTTCTTGCATACTGGGTCAACATTTGACCCTTGTCCTGTTTCCATCTTATGGGATTAAGATAAAATCTTTTCAAGTTCCATCCAATGGATTCATGTCAAGTCCTAATCAAGTTAGAATAAGTCTTAATCAGACTAGGACTCAATCTAGTCAAATCAAGAAAAATCCATCTAGAATTTTTGAGAAAGGCTTGTCCAAATTTCATTCCATGATTTTAGGACAAGCCCTAATATGAGAAAGACAACTCTTGTCTTGTTCCTATCTTATGGGATTTAGGACAAGTCTTGATTAGGCCAGGACAAGGTCCAATCAAATTATGATAAATTCTTATAGAGTCTATGGATAAGCCTTGTCCAAATAGTTTCACAAATTAGCAGGTCTTGTCCTGTTTCCATCTGATGGATTAGGACAAGCCTACATCAAGTTAGGACAAGACATTTCTGACCTAGACAAGTTTCAGTCAGACTAGGACAAACCTATACCAGGCTTCTGGATGAGCCAAATCCAATTTGGCTCAGTCAAGATGATCCAGAAAGACTACAAAAAGAGAATGTTAGGCTCAATCGTATGCTAGCATGATTTTCTTGAACCTAATTGGATCTAATCCAAATCAATTGAACTGGATTAGATCAAATGATAACATCTAGTTAGGTTCAGTTGTATATGATAATGAGACATGTCATGATCTCCATCATTGACATCATCAAAATACCTTTTGATGGACTATAACTCTTTTGATTCATCCAATTAGAATCGTCGATCATCAAGATAATTCTAATTGATCCTAAAAATCACCAGTGACACCTAGCAGTATTTGATGGCAATCCATCAAAACTGAATAGTGAACCTCTCAATGTAGCTATCTGTGCGATTGGATTGTTCTATCATGAGCCCCGATGGGATTAGGGTTACGGTGAACTCGTCAAACCAACACCCATCATATGAATGAATCATTTGATTCGAGTTTGATGTGAAACCCTAATAGAAACTTCTTTCTATTATTTCATACTAGCATGGCCATGGATTTTAGGACTCAATCTTATGATCATCATCGGACTACTCCTCCTCTACTGAGGTTGATAGATTCCATCTTGGTGCGATCCAATTCCTATAATGAACATGCTATAGCCAACATACACCTCAGGGTTTTGAATGGCTAGGAGATCGAGTTATGGTATAGTCAAACTATAACACCCTTAAGGTGAACTATCGATGCACCTCAAGTCAAAGAACTAGACACACGCTACAGCATTGAGCTAGTCATCGACAAGAAGGTAGCCTTTCTTATGACTGCTCGAGATGGTCACGCTCAGTGCCCTCGCTCTCTAACGAGTATCCGTACTCTCACTCTGGTGTCTCCACACCATATACTCAAGACTCATCTACCCTAAGAAAGCAATCGTACATCGATCTTCCAGATCTATCACCATCCTCGTGATGATCCTATGATCGAGAGCACTTTATAAGTTAATTATTATAACACATTCCTTAAATTCTCAACTCTTGAGATATTTGTTATCATGCCTATTAACTCAATGGATGTATCACAGATACTTTAATACATAATATGATAGAATAAATAATTATTTAATTAATTTTAAATTAAAATTATAAAAATGCTTCTAGAAAGTATTTAACAAGTGTCAGCCAATTTGGCTTCTAGGGTATACATCTAACAAGCTCCCACTTGACCTAAAGTCAATTGGCTACAAATCTAAGCTCCATCTTCTCAAGGTGGGCTTGGATCTTCTGTGGACCTAAAGACTTCGTCAGTGGGTCAACTGCATGGTCTGCGAAGTTGACTCCCTTAACCTCGATGTATCCTTCTCGAGGTAATCATGGATTAGGTGAAACCATCTTCTTAGAATTCTTTCAACTTACAGTACCATCATTGCATAGGAACAAACTTTTAGATGTCGACTTTCGATCATCTTAATCAGACATAAGGTCTAAGTCTGCATACCCCTGGACCTAGAGTTCACTATGCTGAACCTCTTCAGCACTTCTTCTATTTGAGAGACCTAGCATCCTCTTCAGTCTATCCCTATACACTTTAAAAAGAAGGATTCTTTACTTAGGTCTGTCATAAAAAAATTCTTAGATAACCATACTTTAATTTATGTCAGCATGGAAATATCATTTTCAATTAGAAGGATGTCATCCACATACAATATGAGAAAGACAATAATGCTCCCACTGACCTTCTTCAACACACTTGATTTCTCCTCCATCTTGATGAAACCAAACAATTTGATTACATCAAGCATTATTCTCTGAGATGCTTGCTTGAGTCCATAGATGGATCTTTGCAGCTTGCAGATCTTTGTGATCACCATTACTAGATGTGAAAATAAATGACTATTTCATATAAATATCTTCCTCAAGATATCCAATTATGAACTTCGTTATCACATCTATCTGCCATATTTCATAATTAAAATATACTACAACGGCAAGCAGTGTGCAGATGGTGGCCATTGACGAGAAGGTAACCTGATATCCTTTTGCTACTAGCCTAGCTTCGAATGTCTCTACATTCTCGTCTACACATATCTTTCTCTTGAAGATCCATTTATACCCTATAGGTACTATACCTTCAGGTGGATCTACTAAGATCCAGATTTGATTTGAGTGCATCAAGTCAATTTCTAACTTTATCATCCCTAACCATTTCTTGGAGTCGATATCTGATATTGTCTCATCATAGGTTCTGAGATTATCATCATGAACCTATTTTTCGTGAGGAACATTTTCTCTACATCTTCTAAAATAGTACCTAAGTACCTTCAGGAGGATGGAAAATCCTATTTGACCTACGAGGTGGAGGAGGTAGCGAATTATGGATCGGCTCAGACTAACTGGGTTCCTGAGGTTCCTTGGCTCATTACTCTTTGGAGACTTTCTCCTCGAGTCTAATCTATCTTTCGATGCCATTATCTTGAACAAACTATTTTTCAAGTAAAATGATGTGTCAACCCACAATCGTCTTGTGGTTTTCTAAAAGATAGAAATAATAACCAAATAACTCTTTAGGATATCTAATAAATCGAGCTCTAAGGGACCTAGATTCTAACTTGTCCACCATCGGACAACCCCAATTCTGAGATGACTCAGACATGGCTTCTTATCATGCCATATCTCATACGGTGTGATAGGAATGGTTTTAGATGGAACCCTATTAAACTATGTTCCTAAAGAAACTCTAGAAGATCCATGTAGCTCATCATGGACAGACCATATCTAATAAGGTCTGTTTTCTTCATTCTAAAATCTCAATAAGTTAAGACATTTCAGGCGAAGTCTATTATGAGACTATACCATTATCCTTGAGATAGTCCAGAAATTTTTGACTAGGGTATTCACCTCCTCGATCTGATCGAAGAATCTCAATGGGCTTTTCGATTTGCTTTTCTACTTCATGTCTGAACTCCTTGAACTTTTCAATGGCTTTAGACATGTGTCGTATCAAGTACACATATCCATACTGAGATAGATTATCGGTAAAGGTAATAAAGTAGACATAATTATCTTTGATCAGCACATCGAATGAGCCGCACACATCTATATGTATCAGAGCAAGTAGGTCTGTGGCCCTTTCCCATATCCCATAAAAGGAAGCTTGATCATTTTGCCTTAAAGGCATGATTCATAAATCGGATATGATTCGAAAGTCAATGGATCCATTAGTCTGGATTTCTCTAATTTGTTGATCCTATCTTCAACTATATGACCTAGCTTAAGGTGCCACAGGTAACTTTCATTAAGACTATCTCTAGATCATTTTGATCCTATGGCATTCATGTTTTGCTCGACAGACTTAATGATGAGCATTCCTTCAGAAGGTCCTTCTTCCTGCTTTTTCTTCAGGCTGGCTAGGTACGTAGGACAATCCCGCTTTCAATGGCCATCGGAGTTGTAGTGGAAACACTTTTCCTTCTCCATGGCCTTCTTCTTCGGCTCGCCTTTTTTTTTTCTTTTGTTTTCTACTTCTTCACAGACTTCTTCTTCTTTCTAAAAGACTTTCTCTTGGAAGAAGTCTGCTCCATAGTCAGAACAAAGCCCTTTGAACCCTTTAAAGTTTGCTCAGTAGTAACTAGCATATTTATTGACTCAGCCAAGATGCACTAGAGCTTATTCATATGCAAGTCATAATGAACTGTCCATACAAATCAATCAAGGACTGCAGGATCACATCAATCTATGGTTTCTTGACCATCAAGACTCTGAGCTTCTCAAGCTCTTTAGGTCCTTGATTATTGCCAAGTAATAATCTTGGATCAACTGCCCATCATGCATTTGCACCTTAAAAAGTCTCTTCGAGACTTGATAATGTGCTGTGCGACTCTATTCACCGAACAACTTTTGTAGGTACACCAACATTTGGCGAGCAGTCCTGATGTTTTTATGTTGGTGCTACAATTCATGTGACATTGAGCCCAACATGTGGCACCTTACTTTATTTTGATCATCAGACCACTTCTCATGAGACGTTCTCTGATCAGCCGTCGGACGTGCTAGTAAAGGGGAGGTCCTAGTCCAATACATAGGTCAACTTTTTCAAACCCAAAATATTTTTGAAGTTCTTTAGCCAATCTTTATAAATTGGTCTGGTCAACTTGTGGGTATCTAGAATTCGGGCTAGGAGTTTTGATGCAAATATTTTTCTGTAGAGAGTTAAAGTTTCTAGTTAGACTTGTAATTTGACTCAACCAATTTGTTTAGAAGTTTCATTTTTAAACAAATTAAGCTTCCACTATTTTCTCAAATCCCTACACTCCCTTGGCAGAGGTGCAAAAATCTCTGCAATCATTGATTTCTGGTGGGTGGTGTGGTCCCACCGACTAGCTCACCACCTCATCTAACATTTATTGATGATGGGTCAACCGATGAGTGGACAACTCTTGTCCAATATTTCGTTAAATATGATGCACCCAAACCTGGTCTCTAAATCATGAAGCTCACCATGCCCAAAATATTGCTCCACTCTTGTCCATAATTTGCATAAATTAGATTTTTGATTGGGTCTCTCACCGTATCCAAAATATTGAGCCCAATCCATCTTTCAACCCATAGCATCTAATGCCTAATAGATATGATTGCATCTTCTCGGTGCAACTGAACCACTATATCCAATCGAGAATAATCAACCTCGGAAAGAGCCCACATATCTACAATGATGGAAGACCTAGGAGTTAATATTTTCTTAGGGAGATTTGATTTGGTCTCTTAGACTCAACTAGTCATAACATTTATGACTAACCTAGTGGCATGGGTTAGCTCGAATCATTAGCCACCTCAAACCAAAACTAGATCGACTAAATCGGCTAGGTAAGTAAGATCAGTGGAAGGAATATGCCATTAACTCACCATGAATGCATTCAGGTTGAGTAGCTTCTACTTAAAGAGCACTACTAGTATTTGCCATACTTATCTTAGACACCAACTTGTTTGATCAGAACTGATCGGGTTAGCTTACAATCCAGGCTTGAACCACGGAGCCAAATTAGTTCTTAACTTGATCGACCATATGTGACTATGAGTTAACCTTGACCCAGACTTAATCCAATTAGGTTGGTCAAATCTAAACACTCTTGATCCCACCTAACCAACTCTTAATTTGGTTTGATCAACCGCTAGACCTAATTAAGCTACCCACACCCGAACCCATGATTTATTAAGGTGTCTTAGATCTAAAAATTTATAATTTTTAGATCTAATTAATTTTATAAACTTAATTCTTAATTAAGTTCAAGGGTTCAATAATAAAACATGTATAGAAATCCTAGGATTTCAAGATCTAGTATTTTGCAGAAAAATAAGTTTTTGATTTCTGATTAAGGGCAAATGCTGCACCCCTACATGCCATAAGAGCACCCTATCAAATAGAATGAGAGGGCCTTTAAACCTTTCTTACTCTTATGATCGGATTGTTAAGTGGAATGCCTTAATCAGAAATATGAACTATACTACAAAACTTTAGATCTAAAGAAAATAACTATTACATGATTTAAGATCTAATATATACATGTTTTGCATACATTTCATGTATCAAATTTAACATTTAAATTTATGTTTCAGATCTGATTACATCTGATGTAATATCTAAAAGTAAAATTTTAAATGATCTTATAATAAAAAATTTTAATGTAGACTACTCATGGCATAGATCTATGTAACTAGTCTAGACATGCATTGCATATGTCATACATAGGAAAATTTTAAATGCATCTCATGCTTTTAGATCTAATTATATCATATATATTATCTAAAATTTAACTAATCTAATCACATAATCTTTAAAATCTTAAATAAATATTTCATAAAATTTTTGATCTAGACTATGAGATTAAACTAGAGATCTAGTCTAGACATATGCTGCCTATATCACATATATCAAAATTTTAAATTAGACCTTAAGTTTTAGATCAGATTATATCTAATATAACATATGAAATATAAATGATTAAATCATAAAAAATTAAATTAGATCAAATCTAAAATATATTTAAAAACTATCATGATATAGAACAACAAATCTAGACTAGAGCACGCATTGTTCATGTCAAATATATATATTTAAAACATGCAATTTTTGATTTCAGATCTATTTATATCTTATGTAACATCTGAAAATTAAATAATTAGATCATAAAAAATAACTTTTAGATCAATCTAAAGATAGATTTGGAAATAGCAACCTGGCTCTGATACCAGTTGAAGTGAAAAATGAGTTTTCCTACCGCAGGATGCATCTGATTGGATCAGATTTGTAGCAAAATAATTTTTAAAAAATTTTTATGATCTGATCAGATTTGAGAGTTCTAAAATCTAATTAAATTAATTTAAAATTAGAAATAAAATAAAAATAAAAATAGTGATAACAATTATCACCTAATCGGGTAAACCGTTTACCCATTGTGATGATCTGACGATAGATCCGAGATTCTGATTGAGCCGTGCATGCGCCCAGCCTCTACCGATATCCACTTGGGTTAGATATGAAATTCTCCTCCTTTTAGATTTGATCTCCAAAGATCATACCTGATATCTTCCCATAGAACCTTCAAAACAAACTCTGAAGGCTGCGTGTTCATCTCACGATTACCATCATCTCTCGCCGATCTTCGTGCCAATGGGACTTGATCTTTGCTCGTAGGTTTTGCCCAACTCTTAGGCATGGAAAAAAAGAAGAGGATCAGATGAGGGAGATGAGGAGATGAATATTTTGGTAGAGCTTCGCCATAGAGAAAATGGTGATACACAACAGCTTGCGCAGGGCCTTTTTATAGACCTAGTCAAGAGTCCCTTTGCATATAACTTTGAATAGGTCAAAGTTTAACATGCAAAAGGACTCCTCCATGATCTCCATGCCCCACACCATACTTTTTCTATATTTTTTCACACAAAACTCAAAAATATGGTGTGGAATAAAGGGTAAGGTGAGTAGATGGCGCAAACTCTTATCCCCATAAACATTTGAATCAAATTCAAATGCTTTGACCAGTCAAATCAAATTTGAATGGGAGCTTTCTCTTATCCATTAGATGCGCATGCCATAAAGGGGTGTACACTCATAAACACCACATAAATTTCATATAGACATGTGCCCTCAGATAAATTCTAGGAGGCGCACGCCATATCTCTTCTTTCCTGCATACTGGGTCAATATTTAACCCTTATACTATTTCCATCTTATGGGATTAAGATAAAACCTTTTTAAGTTCCATCCAATGGGTTCATGTCAAGTCCTAATCAAGTTAGAATAAGTCTTGATTAGACTAGGACTCAGTCTAGTTACATCAAGAAAAATCCATCTAGAATTTTTGGGAGAGGCTTGTCTAGATTTCATCTCATGATTTTAGGACAAGCCCTAATATGGCAAAGACAACTCTTGTCTTATTTCCATCTTATGAGATTTAGGATAAGTCTTGATTAGACCAGGATAAGGTTCAATCAAATCAAGCCAAATTCCTATAGAGTTCTTGGATAAGCCTTGTCCAAATAGTTTCATAAATTAGCAGGTCTTGTCCTGTTTCAATCCGATTTATTAGGACAAGCCTAGATCAGGTTAGGACAAGACTTTTCTGACCTAGACAAATTTCAGTTAGACTAAGACAAACCTATACAAGGCTCCTAGGTGAGTCAAATCTAATTTGGCTCAGTTGAGATGATCCAGAAAGACTACAGAAGGAGAATGTTAGTCTCAATCATGTGCTAGCATAATTTTCTTGAACCTAATTGGATCTAATCCAAATCAATCGAACTAGGTTAGCTCAATTGATGACATCCAGATCTAAACCCTTATTTGTGTGATCCAGTTAGGTTTAGTTTTGTATGATAATGGGACATGTCATGATCTTCATCTTCGACATCATCGAAACACCTTTTGATGGACTAAAACTCTTCCGATTCACCTAATTAGAATCATCGATCATCAAGATAATTCTAATTGTTCCTAAAATCCATCAGTGATACCTAGGAGTATATGGTGGCAACCCATCAAAACTAAATAGCGAACATCTCGGTATAGCTACCTATGTGATTAGATTCTTCTATCATGAGCTCTGACGGGATTAGGGTTAAGGTGAACTCGTCAAACCAACACCCATCATATGAATGAATCATTTGATTCCAGTTCGATGTGAAATCGTAATAGAAACTCCTTTCTATTATTTCACACTACCATGGCCATGGGTTTTAGAACTTAATCTTGTGATCATCATAGGACTACTCCTCCTCTACCGAGGTTGATAGTTTCCATCTTGGTGTGATCCAATTTCTATAATGAATATACTATAGCCAATATACACCTCAGAATTCCGAATGGCTAGAAGACCGAGTTATGGTGTAGTCAAACTATAACACCCTCAAGATGAACTATCGATGCACCTTAGGTCAAAGAACCAGACACACGCTGCAGCATCGAGCTAGTCATCGATGAGAAGGTAGGCTTCCTTATGACTGCTTGAGGTGGTCACGCTCAGTGTCCTCATTCTCTAACGAGTATCTATACTCTTGCTTTAGTGTCTCCACACCATAGACTCAAGACTCATCTACCTTAAGAAAGTGATCGTATTTCGATCTTCCAGATCTATCACCATCCTCATGATGATCCTACGATCAAAAGCAATTTATGAATTAATTATGATAACACACGCCTTAAATTCTCAACACTTGAGAATATGTATTATCATGCCTATTAACTCAATGGATGTATTACATACACTTTAATACACAATGTGATAGAATAAATAATTCTTTAATTAATTTTAAGTCAAATTATAAAAATGCTCCTAGAAAGTATTTAACGAGTGTCAGTCAATCTGACTTCTATGGTACACATCTAATAGATCCATGGTTACTAATCCTAAAGGATCCAGGATGACTTGGGTACCTAAAATCTCAACTTGATTTTTGATTGCAGGTGTGTCTTATAGCTGATAGAAAAAAATAATATCTAGCTAGTGGCTGCTCAAGATACATGATGGATGAAAAGAAGCATTTTATCATCCTTAAAACTAAGGAAGGAGGAATTGTGACCTTTGATGATAATGGAAAGGATACATCATCGAAAGTGGTAAAATATGTATCACTCCTTTTTTCTTTATAGATAATGTATTCTTAGTAGATGGCTTAAAGTATAACTTATTGAGTATAAGTCAACTTTGTTATAAAGGATTTAAAGTTATTTTTGAATCACTCTTATGCATTGTCATTAGTCCCATTGATAATAGTATTACTCTTATTAGACATAGACATGAAAATGTATACTTAGTAGATTTGGATAACTCTACCACCAAAAGAAGCCAATGTTTAGTTGCAATGAATGCTACGATAAATGAAAATAGTTGGCTATGGCATCATAGACTCAGATATGCTAGCATGGATTTGATTTCTAAACTAATTAAAAGGAATCTTATAAAAGGTTTGCCAAAACATAACTTTGAAAAATAAACTAGGAGTTCTTTCAAATCAAAAAATATTGTTTTAACTTCTAGACTCCTTGAACTACTTTATATTGACTTATTTGGACCAACTAGGACCATAAGTCAAGGTAGTAAGAAATATGGACTTATAATTATAGATAATTTTTTGAGATTTACTTAGGTTTTATTTTTAGCACAAAAGGATGAAGCATTTTCTGCATTTACTAAGTTTTTCAAGAAAGTTTCAAATGAAAAGAATCTCTCTATTGTCTGAATTAGAAGTAATCATGGAATGAAGTTTGGAAATCAATATTTTGAAATCTTTTATAATGTAATAGGGATTAAACATAATTTTTTTCTCTTAGAATACCTCAACAAAATAGGGTTGTTAAAAGAAAAAATAGAATCTTAGAGAAAATGGTCTAAACCATGTTGTGTGAAATCCATCTCCCAAGATAATTTTGGGCTGAAGCTATCAATACAGTATGTTATATTCTAAATAGAGCATTGATAAGGATGATATTAAAGAAAACCCCTTATGATCTTCGAAAAAATTAGAAAACCAAATATTAGCTACTTTCATGTTTTTGGTTGCAAATGCTTTGTTCTAAGTAATGGTAATGATAATTTGGGCAAATTTGATGCAAAATCTGATGAAGGTATCTTCTTAAGATATTCTACCTCTAGTAAACCATAAAAGATTTTTAACAAATGCAGGCTAGTTGTTGAAGAATCCATACATATAATGTTTGATGAAAGTAATAACTTACCTTCTAGAAAAAAAGATATGGCTGATGATGATGTATGATTAATTAAGAAAGAAATGAAGAATGTTACACTCAAGAAATCAGCAACTTGATCAAGATAATAAAGAAGAGAAAGAAGCTGAACCCAAAGATAAAAATCTTGATGATACTCAAATTCAAAGTCTATCAAAGAAATGAAAGTATGCACTTATCCATCCCAAAGATCAAATTATTGGTGATCCATTACAAGGGGTAAGAACTCGTGCATCCTTAAGAAATATCAATAATTATCTAGCCTTTGTGTCTCAAATTGAACTAAAAAAATATAAAAAAAGCTAAAAATGGTCTAAACTGGATAAAAGCAATGCATGAAGAATTAAATCAATTTGAAAGAAGTAGAATTTTCACCCTAGTTGATAGACCAAGTGACTATCTAGTAATTGAAATCAAATGAATATTTACAAATAAGCTAGATAAAAATAAAATAATTACTAAAAATAGAACTAGATTAGTAGCTAAAGGGTATAATCAAGAAAAAGATATTGATTTTGATGAAACCTTTGCCCCAGTAGCTAGATTAGAAGTAATTAGACTACTACTTGCATTTGCATGCTTTATGAATTTTAAATTATACCAAATAAATGTTAAAAGTATATTTTTAAATGGGTACATAGCTAAAAAAGTATATGTGGAACAACCATTGAGATTTAAAAGTCATACATATCCTAATCATGTTTATAAATTGCATAAGGCACTTCATGGTTTAAAATAAGTCCTTAGAGCATGATATGAAAGACTAAGCAAATTTCTAATTGATAATGAATTCTCTAGAGAAAATTGTTAGATATATGTGCCCTAGAAGCCAGAATTGGCTGACACTTGTAATACACTTCTAGGGGCAAAATTGTAATTTTGACTATAATAAATGGGTTATTTTCTATCACACATGTGTATTTAGTGTCTGTGATACATCCTTTGAGTTAATGGTAATGATAATTCATATTTTCAAGAGTTGAAAATTTAAGACATGAATAATCATTATTAACTCATAAATAGCTCCCGACCATAGGATCATCACGAGGATGGTGATTGATCCGGAAGGTTGGTGTACGATCGCTTCTCTTTAGTAGATGAGTCTTGAGTCTATGGTGTGGAGACACCAGAGCGAGAGTACAGGTACTCGTTAGAGAACGAGGGCACTGAGCGTGACCACCTCGAGTAGTCATTAGGGAGTCTACCTTCTCGTCAATGACTGACTCGATGCTGCAGTAGTGTGTCTGGTTCTTTGACCTGAGATGCATCGGCAGTTCACCTTGAGGGTGTTATAGTTTGACTACACCATTACTCGGTCTCCTAGCCATATGGAACCCTGAGGTGTATGTTGGCTGTGACATGTTCATTGTAGGAACTGGATTGCATCAAGATGGGATCTATCTACCTCGGTGGTAGAGGAGTAGCCCTATGATGATCATGAGAATCAAGTCCTGAAGCCCATGGCCATGGCAGAGTGAAATAATAGAAAGAGTTTCTATTTAGATTTTCACATTGGACTCGAATCGAATGATTACATCATATGATAGAGATTAGGGTTTGACGAGTTCACCTTAACCCTAATCTGATCGGGGCTCAAGATAGAAGAACTGAATCACACAGGTAGCTGCACCAAGAGGTTCGCATTCAGCTCTGATGGGTTGCCACCATATACTGCTAGGTGTCACTGGTGGATTTTGGGAGCAATTAGAATGATTTAGATGATCGATCATTCTAGCTGTTCGAATCAGAAGAGTTCTGATCCATCGAAAGGAGTTTCGATGATGTCTATGATAGAGATCATGACATATCCCATTACCATACAGAACTGAACCTAACTGGGTCACACAAACAAGGGTTTGAATCTGGTGATCATCAATTGAACTAATATAGTTCAATTGATCTGAATGAGATTCAATTAGGTTCAAGGAAATCGTGCTAGCACTCGATTGAACCTAACGTTCTTCTTTTGCTATCATAAATAAGTCGTCCTGTCTGAGCCAAAGGAGTTTGTGCTCAAACAGAAGTCTTCTTATGGTCTGACTGGAGGTTGTCCAAGTCAGAATAGGTTGTCTTATTTGTAAGACATTACCTGCCAATTTTGGTCACCTGCCATTTCTTGGTCTTTGACTTTGGTCAGAACTCTACTTTTGACTGGTCAAATGTTGACCATTCACCCTTTGACTTTTGACCACATGTCATGCACCTATTGGAGAGCTGGTGGGGGCTTGTCCCCCTGCCAGAACCTGGCAAGGAGATGGGCGCACGCCAAGGGAGGCGTGAGCCCAGTAAGAGGCGACATGGAGTCCTTGTGGGACAAGGACTCCATCTCCCTTTAGGATTCCAATGAGAGTTCTTCTAAGAATCCAGTTTGACTGGTCCAAGGCACTCTCCAAGTAGGAATCCAGGGGTCTCTAATCCCACCAATCAGATTTAGATCTGATTTCACAAAGGGTTGTGATTGGTTGGGAGGAAGATGACTTGGATCACGCTTAGTCTATATAAGAGACCCAGCGCCCAAGTGAAAAATAATCAAGAAGTAATCAAGAAGCAATCTTCCCACGCCCCAAGGCTGCCTCTCTCCCCTTTCTCCACGCCATACTCTCATCTCCCCTTGCTCTCCACGTCCAAAAGTGTTTTGGATTTGGATTGGTGCGATTTAGATCAAGAAAAGGAGATCAAAAGCAAGAAGGCTGCGCTGCTGCGAAGAACGACTGCAGATCTTCAAAAGGAGTTTTGAAGATCCTCCAGATCAGATCCAGATCTGATTTTTGGAGGCGTGATAGAGAAGAAGAGGATCTCCAGATCCAGCCCGAGTGGATACCGGTAGAGGCCAGGCGCTTGCGTGGCTTGATCCAGAACCTTCCGCTGCAAACAGGATCATCAACAGGGTAATAGGATTACCCTATTCAGGTAAATTGAATGTGATTTAATTTATCCTTTTCATTTAATTTTTATTAAATAAATAAGAATCAGATCTGAAGCATCCCTGATCTGATACAGATCTAAGAGAAAAATTTTTGAAATATATCTCTTGATCTGATCAGATCTGAACGAACCTGGTCAGGGAAATCAGGATTTCCCTTCAAGTGGTATCAGAGCCAGGTTCTAAAAATAGTTTAGATCTGATTTTTAATTTTATTTTAATTAAAAATAACGTGATTTCAGATGTCACATGAGATGTGATCAGATCTGAAATCAGGAAAATTAAAATTAAATGATTTGGATCTAAGAACATGAAGATATGCATGACTAGTTCTAGTTATAGAATAGTTCTATAGAATAGTTTTGCATGTCTTTGATTTAATATGATTAAATCATATTTTAGATCTTCTTATTTACTGTTTTCTGATATTATAAGTGTTATAATAACATCTGATAAACAGCAAATAAAAATTATTTAATTTTAAATATCATATGAGATATGATAGATGCATGACTAGACTAGTTGTAGAATAGTTCTACATAATTGTCTAGATTAGAATTTATTTTGATTAGATCAATTTAAATCTAATTTTTCAGATTATTATGTGATAATTTAGATCTGAAAACATGCATGATTATGATACATGAGATGTATGCAAAATATGCCATGGTTAGATCTAAATTTGTATATGAGATATATGATATAGATCTATAACTGTTTTGTAGTATTGAATGTTTATTGAATGTTCCTGATTAAGGCGTTCCCCTTGGCCGTCCGGTCATAAGAACGAAGAAGGGTTTAAAGGCCCTCTCTTCCCATTCGATGGGGTGTTCTTATGATGTGTAGGGGTGCTGCGCGTTCGTCCTTAATCAGAAACCCAAAAACTTACTTTCTGCAAAACCCTAGATCCTGAAACCCTAGGATTTATTGTGCATATTTTGTTTATGAACCCAACTTAATTAAGAATTAAGTTTATGGAATATTAATTAGGTCTAAAATTGAGAATTTCAGATCTAAGACATATTCATAATACTGGGTTCGGGCTTGGGTAGCTCAATTAGGTCTAAGCGGTTGATCAAACCGAATCAAGAGTTGGTTAGATGGGATCAACAATGCTTAAATTGACCAGCCTAATAGGATTAAGTCTGGGTCAAGATCGAGTCACGATCAAGCAAGACCTAATTAGGCTCAGAGGTTAGAGTCTGGATTGTAGGCTAACCCAATTGGTTCTGACTCAACAA